>MU225085.1:340428-362916 GCA_018584345.1 Thuja plicata | reverse complement strand
ATGGCTTTTATTTTGTGATTCAGCCGACTTGAAGTAAAAATATTAGGAAAGATTTTTTTTTAAATATTTGAATTTTTAGTTAAAGTAATTATATAATTGAATTTGAAAAAAAAATATTATAAGTTTTTAATACTAAAAATTTAATATTGTTTTCTTTTGAATGATTAATTTTATTTTTACTCTTTCTATCCATATTAAATGTAGTATTTTACTCATTTTATCATTTTAATATTTTTAATTGATTAATTGTATTTTGTTAACTATTCTTTCATATACTACATACATAACGTAACAGAGACATTGTGGATGGCAGGAGCAACAGGGAACCGTTGGTAGACACAGCGATGGTAGGAGCAATAGGGTACCGCTAGCAGAATTGGCAGGAACAGCTGGGGCGATGATGGTACTTTTCAGAGGAGTAGGCAAGAGAACTGGCAAAGCATCGACAACAGCTGGACCAACATTTTCAGGCAACGACCTATTGTACAAAGGGCTAAGAAACCTGACGGAAAGTACAGTATTGAGGGTTTCTAAAAGAATGAATATGAAAAGAAATATCCAGACCAAAAGGGCCAGAAGGACCTAATGAAAATCTTTAGCGGAAAGGCCGTGGTCAGGCCTGCAAAACCCATGTTTGTTAACCCTCATTTTCTTATCAAAAAAGCAGCTAATAAGGTTTGTAAGGGAAAACATCCCTTATCCTTGTTAGGCTCGCAACTCATGCAGACTGATAAGGTGTTGGAAAGTTGACTTCCTAAGGAAGCATGACTCATTTTGTGTTGTCAATCATGGCAACAATGTCATACTTTAGTTCTGTTATGAAAGACAAAATGACTAAGTGTGAAAACAGGGTAGACAGACACATACAGAGATCAATACATCAGCGCACGTGTTAGAGATCACACCAGAGCATGCGTGCTTAGGTATATACTCTATGGTGTATATACATGCTAGATCCAGACGCGCAGAGTACGAAACATCAGTAAAGAAAAGTTATAGGCAGATTAGTAGACTTGCAGTCTAGGAAACAGAGCATGGAAGCCGACTATAGTTTTGGTCAGCGTGAATTAGTTTGAGATGATAAGGCCATGCGCCTTTAGTTATAAGTTTGTAATAATGTAATTAATGTTATAGTAAATGCACTTAAGCCGACTTGTTCGGAAGCGTTGTGTATTTTTGTTTTAGGGCCAACTAGTGATTTGTTTTGGGTCGCGCCTATTCGGATTTGCATATATAAGTATGTAATGTAAAGATATGAAAGAAGTGTTGATTATTATGTTAGAGGATGTTACAGAGGGACAGTACTATGAAGTCAGTATATGATATAGTTCTTTAAGAGAGTAAGAGCATTCGCGCATACACAGAACTGATCAGACAACAGTGTCATCATAGCAGTTCATTTTTGATATAGTGCATATCAACATTCAGAGGGTTGTAGCCTTCATCTTATTGGGCAGTGAGCCTAGGTAGTGAGCCATATACCTTTAACAGGGTTTTGTAAAAGACTCCTAACAGGGTTAGACCTTTAACCAGGTCATTGTACTCAAATTGTAAAGACTGCTTCTAACAGGGCAAAGGAACTTTAACAGGTTCATTATACCTAGTACAATATTTGTGGGTATTAATCCCCACCGGATTTTTCCTCTGATCAAGGTTCTCCGTAATCATATCATGTGCTATGTGTTCTTGTGTTATATTTCTTTGGATGCACATTTGATATATGTTTAATCGGCTGAAATATAATTAATAGATAAACACTAATTCACCCCCCCTCTCAGTGTTTCTAACATAAGGTACCGGTATCTAACTCCTCTGCCCTAGATCATTTGGAATCTATAAATGCCCAAGGATTTTTAAAAATTTCTACGCCTTATGATGGATCTGAGGGTTTGAGGTCGTCTGAGGTTGGGGAATCCTCTAAAATAGCCTTCCAGAGGTCTCAGGGGGATCAGATTAAACCAACCACTCTACAATTTCAAAACATTTTCAGGCGGGAAAACCATATTCACTCGACGCCCTCTAAAAAATTGGTTCCTGGTCTGACAGACTCATGACCCAGGGCCTCATTCAGTCGTCATCCTCTTAATCTTCCCACTCTAGACCATTTTGGAGTAGATCTCATCAGGAAGCCTCCACCAAATGGAAAATTATTTTTAAAGAACATAGGATCACAACACCTTCCCCGTAATGATCATTCAGGTTGGGAAACCTCCAAGCATGGGTATCAAAAACCAAGTCTCCTTAAGGTCAAGCAACCCATTTTTTATGTTTGTGAGGAATCTCCCCCAATTTCTCCCAATCTTTCATTGCAGCTCCACAGAACAGGGTTTCATGACATAGAGCTTTCACAGGATTCGCAATCGGCTCCTTCTAGAGCCCCCTTCAATCCAAAAGAGGGAAAGCAAAAAAAGATTTGGGTTAAAAAGAAGGTTCCTGACCCTCCAGTTCAGGAAAGTGTGGCTAACCTTCACACATCTGTTGCGCTACCTAAAAACCTACTCCAGAACCAGATTGGTATCCTTCGACAAAATGCCCTGATCGGTAAGTGTGCTAACCATAATATCTCTTTTTCTGCACTCAATGCATGGGCTATTGAATCTTGGACAGGTTTACAAGACCTCTTTATGATTGATGGGTCTAGTCATTTTTTTATAGCCATTTTCAAATCAAAGGCTCAAAGAGATTTGATTCATAGAGAGAAAGGTTGGTTCAGTCAGGGAGCAGGGATTTTTACTTCCATCTGGTCCCCAAATTTTAACTCCCAAAACCATCCCTGTCATTTCTTTCCTCAGTGGCTGGCTTTCCTGGCTCTCCCATTGGAATTCAGAGACCCAGATATTATTGAGATTCTGGCAAATAAATTGGGGATTTTCATAAGGCACGATCTTCTCCCTTTTGAACTTACACAGATGGAAGTTAGGGTTTGTATTCTGGTTGACAACTCTAAGGCTCTCCCACTGGCCATTCAGATAAAATCTAAATGGGGGTCCTGGCTTCAAGACATTAAGTTCCTAGAAGAACACATTGTGTGAGAGCACCAAAATCACCTAGGCCACCTGAATATTAACTACCAGGAGTTAGTGGTCGTAGAGGTGGCCATTTGTAAGGATCATTCTTCCAATCCTGCCTCTTGCTCTACCCCTGGTAGAGCTAGGATTAATTTTTCAGAAAAAGAAGTCAGTTAACAATAGTATCATCCCACATGATATAGGTGGAGCGTTGATCGCAAACTCTTTTAGCACCCTTCATAAGTTCTTATGGCTCTTCTTTGCTTCTCAGCGTTAGGGTACAACCCTCTTGCTTCCAAGCGCTCCTCCTAGATTCGGGAAGACACCCCTACCCATCCAAGACATGGTAGTCTATCAACATGCGGGGGCCATTTTGAGAAAAGCTCGGCATTACCAATCCCACTTGGGTAGCCAATTTTATATCCTATCTCCTTCAACATCATTCAAGAGAGTTAATGAGGGTAATCTCCTTCTAGTGGACTTGTGGGACCTACCCAAATTCAATGAGGAAGCCACTTTCCCCTCAGAAAAGAGCATATCCCCCCATTCAAGTCCCCTTGTTTCTGAAAGTAATAATCTCTCTGGAATACCTGGTAGGGTTCCTTCCCCACAATCAAAATTTGACCATAAACACACTGTCCTGGGTAACACACAAGAGAACATCAACTGGCCAAGTATCACTCAAATTGCTAATATGGAAAATTTGGACCAAGATCTAATGATGGAGTCACTTATCCTCACAGTGGCAGAAAACAAACTAGATGATCTTCATAGTGGTTAAGAACCAAATTCAGATTTGGATATAGATACTGGAGATCATCTTATTTTGTAGGATACAAATACAGAGGACCTTCCTAGTAAGAAAGACATAGTGTGCTCAATATTCCAATCAAAGATAGATCTATCTTAAATAGCTAAATTGAGCTAATTAAAGAAATCAAGGGGTAGACCATCTAGAATTAACAAGATAAGAAAAGAGATAGCCCAAGGAACACAACTAACTATTAACTTCCAGCGGACACCTAGGAAGTGCAAGGATGAGGCATCGACATTAATCTCTAAGCAGTTTAATGGAAGTAGGAGAGCTAACTACTCTCTGAATGGACTATGAGAATGATTACTTGGAATGTTAGAGGCTTAAATGCCTCTAACAAAGTTCATTTGATTAAAAATTAGATTCTGGTTGGAGATGTTGATCTGATGTTACTTCAAGAGACTAAGCTTTCAAAAGTTGCAACTAACAAACTCTTCCCAAAATGGCATAATTGGGGGTTTCTCTCTTCCGCAGCTATAGGTGCCTCAGGAGGTTTGGAAATCCTATGGAACAAACACAAATTCCAAGTAGTATTGATCTCAAAAAATACCAATTGGATGGCAGCAGAGGTAACAATTTTTTCAATCTCTTTCATTATTATCAATGTTTATGGGCCAATCTCCCCTTTAAGTAAAAAAAGACTCTGGAATTCCTTTTCTCTACTGTTGAATGGTTTGGATGGAAATAAGATTATACTAGGGGAGATTTTAATGCATATCTAGACACTCAAGACAAAACGGGGGGAGGCACCCCTTCTCCTCTAGTGATAGATGACTTTCGTAACTTTATAGATTGAAACCAACTCGTCGACTGTATTCCACCAAATGGTAAAATTACATGGTCAAACAAAAGGAAAGGAAGGAATTTTGTTGGTGCCAGACTGGATAGGTTTCTAGTGAACTCCCCATTGCTGGCTCAACATGGCATATGTCAATCTTCTATTATCTCCCTCATCGGATCGGACCACTTCGCCTTATCTACCAAAATTCAAACTGTCCACCAACCCACTCCAAAACAACCTCACTTTAAGATAGAGAAAATGTGGTTTAGAGACCCAAATTTCATTAGATTATTGCAAAATTGGTGGGCTCAAGCTCCAAGGACTCTGGGTACATAAATGTTTAAGCTATCCAAAAAACTTACCTTTATGAAAATCAACATGAAGCAATGGAACAAAAACTCTTTTGGAAACATCTTCTCGCAAAAAAAGGAAGCTCAAAATAAATTAGAAGATATTAGGGATTATATTCAGAATTATGGCATGAATGCAAAAATCTATGTGGAACAAGCTCAAATTAATCAAAATCTGGAAGAAATTATTTTGAGAGAGGAAATCTTCTAGAGACAAAGATCGAGAGAAATGTGGCTCAAAGAAGGAGATAGAAACACGTCTTTCTTTCATATATCTGCCAAAATAAAGAGACATAAAAGCTCTATCTTTCAAATTAAGGATGCTAATGGCATGATCCTCAAAAATTAGAGGGATATCCAAGATGAAGCGGCTAGATTGTTTTCCCAGCTCCTCTCAACGAACCCAAATGTAGCCCCCACCCAACATCCCCTTATTCTTAATTGCATCCCAAATTTGGTTATAGATATGGACAATAGAGCACTATTGGCTCCCTTCACATTAGAAGAAGTATGAGATATAGTTTTTTCTATGAAATCAGATAAGACCCCGGGCCCTGATGGACTCACTCCTTTTTTCTTCCAAAAATGCTGGGACTTTATGGGAAGGGACATTCTGAGGGTAGTAGAGGAATGTAGGAAACATTCATGCATGCTAAGACAGTTCAATAACAAAACTATTACACTCATTCCAAAATGTCCACAACCTTCTTCTTTTGCTGATTTAAGACCAATATCATTATGTAATACCATTTACAAGATAATATCAAAACTAATGGCAACACAGCTGGGGAAATTGAAGCCAAAAATCATCTCAGATTAGCAAGGTGGTTTTGTGCCTGGAAAGGAAACTGTGGAAGGTGCATTGATAGCACACGAGGTCCTTCATTCTATCAAAGAAGAAAACCTCCCAGCAATGATTCTTAAACTCGACACGACCAAGGCATATGATAGGGTCAACTGGGAATTTTTGAAAGGAGTAGTAGAAAAAATAGGTTTTGATAAAAAATGGATAAAATGGACTATGTCCTGCATCACAGGTGCCAAATTTTCTGTAATGATTAATGGATCCACATGTGGTTACTTCTCATCTACACAAGGAGTTAGACAAGGTGACTTTCTGTCACCATTTTTATTCATTGTCCTAGCGGAGGGTCTCAGCAGACTCATCTCGATGAAGAAAAATCAAGGCATCTTGGAAGGCATTTCAATCAGACAGTCACCGATCAAAATCTCACACACACTCTTTGCGGATGACTCATTAATTTTTGGTAAGGGGTGTGTGAAAGAAGAAAAAGGCATCAAAGCCACATTGGAAGAGTATTGCGAGGCCTCAGGACAAAAACTAAATGAAGGAAAATCTAAAATTTTCATATTTAATACTAGCAAAAATGCAAGTAGAGTTATCGAAAGAATTTTGGGATTCTCTCTAGCTACCACTCCAAGTAAATACTTGGGAATTCCCCTCTTCCAAGGCAGAGCCAAGATCACATTCTGGGATGGAATACTGTCAAACATTAGAGACAAAATTGCCTCATGGAAAGCAAGGTGGCTATCCTTGGTAGGAAGAATTCTGCTAGCAAAAAAAGTCCTTAGCTCCATCCAAAATTATATCATGTTAGTAATCTCAGCACCTCCTGGAGTGATGAAAAAAATCTCAAAATTCCTGAAAGATTTTATTTGGAAAATCAATTTGGATGACAAATCCAAAATACCCTTGGTATCTTGGAGAAATCTCTGCAAACCAAAAGAGAATGGGGGCCTAGGTTTACACAGAATTCAGGAAAGGAATCTTAGCCTAGGGGCAAAGTTGGCCTGGAAGATTTACGACTGTCCAAATAGTCTATGGGCTAAGATAATAAGAGCTAAATACATAGACTCAAAAGACCCAGAGATAATTTTCTCAATTAGAAACCCCCCGTATGGTTCAGATATGTGGAACTTTATTACCAAAAGTCGAGCAGTCATCCTTCCTAACCTTTCTTGGCAAATAAATTCAGGCACTAAAGCTCTGTTTTGGTAGGATTCGTGGAATGGATACCCTCAGTTACACACGATCCCAAATATACAAAGAGTTAAAAAAATACTTGAGCTACAATGGGGAAATAAGGTTGTAGACTACATATGTTTTCAAAATGGTAAAGCACAATGGAAAGAATTTTCACACTTTTAGATCCCACAATCGGAGAAACAAGAGTTGCAAGATATCCTAAATTCTCAATTTATATCTATCAATGGTGACTGTGACTGGTTATTATGGATGAATAGCAAGACAGGCAAATATATAGTCAAAGCAGGATGTCACTCTCTCGTACAGGCACCTCCATTACCTAACTCCATTCTTAATTTCACATGGCACAGTGCAATACTTCCAAAAATTGGAGTTTTCTTTTGGCTTTCTATCCAAGATAGGATCTTAACAAGTGTAAGGCTCAAAAGAGTGGGGATTATGGACACATTCCCATGCCTGCTATGCTAGAAAAGATATGGAAGACACAAATCACCTCCTTGTAAACTGCGAATTCTCACAAGAAATATGGAAATGGGCTCTAGGCAAACTAGGATGGAGTGGTCCCTTACATAACTCATTACAATTGATGCTTCAACAATGGCCTATGCTACATCAGGAATCTTTTTTCTCAAGCATTTGGAGAGTCATTCCGGCAGCCATAGTTTGGTGTATTTGGTGGGAAAGAAACAAGAGGATATTTAGAAAACAAGTCTCTCCTATAAACATGGTATGCAACATGGTGGAGAAATTCACATCAAAAATGGTGAATGCACTTGTGGCAAGGGTAAAAAAGATTTCCTCAACTTACATGTCATATGATAATGTAATCTTATCACGATGGCCATAGATTTGCATCCCATTTACAGGAGTCTTAATTGGAAATATGCCAAAAGCAACAGTGGAAAAAGACATTAAATGGGCACCTCCAGACTCAAAAAAAATCAAACTAAACTTTGACGGAGCTAGTAAAGGAAGTCCAGGGAAAAGTGGTGCGGGTTTCATTTTGAGAAAACAAGATAAATCGATAATACTAGCTGCATATTGCACTCTGCCAAATGGCACGAACAATATGGCCAAAGCAAGGGCACTTTTGTGTGTGATTAGATCATCATATCAATTGGGCATTAAGGACCTTCATATCAAGGGTGATTCTCTCCTAATAATTTCATATCTATCCAAAAAAGCAGTGGTCAACTGGGAAATCAAATATACTCTACAAGAAGTGATCACTATTCTCTCAGAATTGTCTTCATACACGGTATCCCATTGTTATAGAGAAGGGAACAAACTAGCTGAATGGCTAGCGAACTTGGGGGCTGAAGACACCTTGATGGATTGGGAGAGAGAATGTATATATGTCCATGCATCAAAGGTACCAGAATATCTTCAAGGAGAATATAATATGTAAAGCGAGAAAGACGTGGATGTGACAGTTGAAGGTGATCAAATGGTCACAAAGGACATAAACATGTCAAATCATGACAACATAAGGTTTTTTGGTCTTGGTAAGTAGACAGAGGTCACCCTTGAAATCAGTATGCAAGGTGTTGGCACAAGTGTCTAGGACAGGTAGTAATGAAAGGAAAATGTGATTTCAATGTGATTTGATATAATAGTGAGATGGTGGAGATTCAAAATATTGCATTCATGCCAAGAAGGATGAAAATCAGGTGATATATGCTCGCAATAAATGTATTAATTAATATAGAGCAAGGTTCCCAGATAATCAAAAATCTATAACACATGCAGTCCCTTTCCCTGAGAAAATTCATGTTTTCCAAACATGACGTATTCATCAAGATTAGGCCTGTTTATCACACACAGTAGGTTCATTTTGGATCTGTCGAGACAAAGAAAGGTCTTCAAATTGGGGTTTTTATCTGATAAATATATGGATTATAGAGAGCTTAATATGATAATTGCACTAAGAGCACAACATTGGGAGCACCCAATTTCAGGTCCATATCTCGGACGACAGATGAACATCGCATTTCGACAGCTCCCGAAACCTGTACTGGATGACATTAAAGGCATTGTGGGAGACGACATCATGTTGCCTAACAATTCTTGACATCTCCTTCATACGCAATTGGTGTCGGTCTTCCTTTCAAACTGGTATGATATGGTGCCAGATTTTGATGTCTTCTTTAAAATGTCAAAGAAAGTAATTAAAGAGGACTTTGTCTCGGTGGAAGAGCTTCACGAAGCATTAAATGGATATCAACTACAGCCATCTACGGCTTGGGTAGGCGGCCTCTTCCATTCAGTAGAATTAGACACTAAAAATGAAATTGTCCGTTTATATGATGTACTAAAGCTCGCTCTGTAGGGTAGAGACATTGGTTATCTGCGAAAAGAAATAATTTATTTTATGGACATTCTGCCGAGTGGAATGGTAGAAAATGCATTCTTTCTATTTGATAGGTTCATCACAATGTTCACTTATGTGGATGGTGACTTGGGCGACATTTCCCCAGCGGTGTCAACCTCTCAGAAACCATCAGTCACGTCTGGGCACAGAAAGGAAAAAACAAAACGCACAAGGTAGATTGGTCTTCAATCCGTTTTGGGGTTTATCATTTTTGTAATTTGAGGTATCTTCATCCTCAATTTTGGTAGAGTGGGCTAGGGTACCCGCATATGCTTGTTTTACTAGATAGTCAAGAGAAGGCAAATATTTTGCCTCTATTGTTTTTGTATAGCGAGATAATGTTCTCTGCTTTTTTTGTCGTGATGTTAGATATTTATGTGTTAAGCTATTAGCTTAATTTTCATCAGCCTCTAATGGCTGTGAAAAGTTTTTTGTAAGATTGTAATGGCAAGGAAGGAGGGTTTTCTTTCCTATTTCTTTCCCCCCTGAGCCTTTGAAACATGTTTTATTTTAAATTTAATATATCAATGGCATAGCCATTTTTGCCAAAAAAAGAGAAAAACTATTCTTTCATATGACTGTTTGTAATATCTTTCTTATTATGACATATAATTTAGTAACTTTGCCACTATTTAATAATTAATAAATTTTGTAACATATAAATTTTTTTTCTAAAATTAATCATACTTTGTAGGTTAATAAATTTTTTGTTATAGGTTACAAACTTTATTAATTATTAAATAGTGGCAAAGTTACTAAATTATATGGCATAATAAGAAAGACATTACAAACAATCATATGAAAGAATAGTTAATAAACTACAAATATTCTGTAAAAGACACCCTACTACCCTTTTTAACAACCAAACTCATAATCCATAATAAACTACATTGAAAACATAAAGTAAACCACCCTTCCACCCTTGTAGATACAGAACAAGCCAAATCTGCCCATACTTATAGACTAAATATACATACATAGTTTTTACTATTCAAAGAGACAATCTATATAGAAATTAAGCCCTTATATGACAAGAGGGTGTGGGGAACTAATGAAGTACAAAATAATAAACTAGATTGAAATCCCACAGAAGTTGATAGTTCTAAAAATGCATGGCAAGTCCACTAAGTGTAAACTCTGAACCAAAGGTCAAAACCAAAAGATGGAGTATTCTTCAGAAGGTGTACAACCTCTAATTTGTAACTGTTAGGGGGATCAATAACTGTGGCCTTTTTTCCATGTTGATAGTCATTACCTATAAAAAAAAGTGCAAAAGAAATTACTTACATACCCAATTACCATTCACCATGTCACTAATAAATAAACACTATAAGTGCATGACTATTGGTATATTTATGTGTGTAACACACATCAACTTGTACCAAAAAAGTAATATTGTGGATAAAGATAAACTTCATTATTTACAATTGCAAAATATATATTCTATTTATGTACTTTACATATTGTATTTATGTACAAACATGCACAACTATTGGTGCATAATATGTTTAATACTCTCATCTGCATATTCAACCACAAATCCTATTACATGCTCAAGCAATTACTCAAACTGCAGTTTATACCGGCATAGAAAAATAATGGTGTAAGGCTCACCAATAAACCAAATAAACAATAAAATTTTTAAAAATAATTCTGAATTCATGAAACCATCATATAAATTAAAAATTTGATGTCAAGCAAGTTTAAACAGACCATGAAATGACTGAATATTTCCCACTCCATTTTCAAATTCAAATTTACCAACCACAAATTAATGAACGAATTCCTATAAGAGGTAATTTCCTCTGTCATTTTCATTGTGAATTCCATGTATTTGCATTGATTATTCTATGTTATCTATGTTGGGTTCATTATTCTCTATAGAATCTAGAGCTCCTTTGGAAGATTCTTCTCTTGTTCAGGTTGGCACACTAAGATACAATTTATTTCAGGTTGTTTTTTCATATGTGTCTATTCATTGTATGTTCATATCTATGTTTTAACTATATTAATTACTTAGATGCATTCAATTATAATATTTTGAGTTAGTAAGGTGTTTGCAGTATGCATTACTTATAGCCATTCAAATTACGTGTTCTCACATAACACTATTTTTGTTATTTAATTCATGTTTTTATATATCAAGCTAGTGTTTATTGTATGCATTACTTAAACACGTTCAAATTATATTATTTTGAGTTAGTCAGTTATTCACAATATGCATTAGTTAGAGGAGGCATTTAAATTTCAGGTTCTTACATTACGCTATTTTGAGCTAGTTATTTCATGTTTTCAAAAATCAAGCTAGGGTTCAGTGTATGCATTACTTGCATAAATTCAAATTATATAGTTTTGAGTTGGTAAGGTGTTCACAGTTTACAGAGCTAATGAGCCAGATAGACGGACTGATGCTTGAGAGAGACATAGATAGAGTTGCATGGGCTGTCGAGAAAGGATCAGTTGCAGCACAAGTGGACATATTAATAGTAGAGAGGGATACGTTGCTCACCTCTTGAGATACAACTATGTCCAAGGCACAGAGAGCCGAGGAGGAGTTGCGATAGTTCATTAGTACCATCATAGATGCCAGTGCACACAGGGTTGCAGAGATGCTAGGGGATGCTCGAGAAGAGTCACATTATTGGAAGGACATGTATAGGAGAGATGTTCCACAAGAGAAGTGGGCACCGAGTTACAGAGTATCTTCCAGTAGATCGCATTCTCATAGGACACGGAGCAATGGGGAGTGCTAGGACCGATGGGGCCACCTAGATCAGGATAGAGAGGGCATCAGGAAGGGAGAGCCTCATCTTCCAGACAAGAAAGGGATCAGGAGGACCGAGAGAGCAGGGGCTGACAAGAGATTCGCTCTAGCAGAGGGACACTTTTGATATACATGTTATAGATAATGAGCCTAAGGGCCTTAGTGTATACATACACCTTAATTTTTGTACTTTGATACTTTTTTGAGATATATATATATATATATATATATATATATATATATATATATATATATATATATATATATATATGATATGCAGCTATTTTATGATGCACATGATGGATGCTTATGTACATGATTTTACTTTCCTGTTATATGATGATACCTAGATATTGCAATGTATGTCTTTTTGATGCAATATATACATGTATGAATGTAATCATTCTTTTTGTCTTTTTTGCTATTCAAATGTATGAATACAAAATACAAATATATTTTTGGATTTTTTTCGTTGTTTACAAATGAATGAAATGCAAAATGCACATGTTTTTGGTGTTTTTCTTGTTTTATGAATGTATTTATGTAGGATGCACGTGTTTTTGATATACCAGAGTACTAGACCAAGACAACTGCGAGGATTGTCTGAAGAAGTGTTAGCAGAAAGTGGAAATTAGATGTAGAAATATTAGAAAGATAGAAAGATTTTGGCTTTCAGAAGTGCAATTATGTTATAAGAGCTTATTTTGATTTTGCAAAATCGGATGCGGTGCATCATGGCACAAAATGTCAGAGTGAGAAAAACATCCTTTTGTGTAAACAAACACGATGCAGATAGAGGATGATCTTCTCCATCCCGAAGCATATAGCAGGCATGCCCCATAATTTCATGAGATCATCAAACATGCAGAAGATAAAGTAAAAACTGATCATGAACCATCCTGGCTACGCTCATAAGTTTAGATGATATCATTACATAGCATAGGAACTTGATCAAAAAAGAAAAATCAATGAAAGATAAAATACTCACTGAAACAATGTGAGCCAACAACCATTTTGATCTTTTATTACTTGCATTAAATGTTCTTGGTTTGATAGCTTAGCTTTTGTTGACTAATTGGCTGATTAATTGATAGGTTGGATAGATTGATTGATAGTAAAGATCGAACAAGTCCAACCAGATTGAATGTCGAGTCACAATGATTCATATCACACCTGTGAGAACATGATTTCATCAAGCTCAGAATGATGCATCTTCCATGGATGTCTGCACACATGATGATCATTACACAAAATAACGACAAGTATGTACAAATTTATTGCAGGTTTTTGAAGAAACTTTTGCAATTTTTAAGATTTTTGAGGTTTTTGAATTTTTTTGTGATAATCTTTTTTTTAGGACTTTTTACGATTTTACGATTTTTTCATGACTTTTTTTTTAATGGTTTTTAGGGATTTTTTTAGCATCGTATGTGATTTTTAGGGTCTTTTTTAGGATTGTATTTGATTTTTAGAGATATCTAGGTAAGACCAGAAAAAGGCATAAGAAGTATATCTAGGTAACCATAAACCCTAAACAATATGCTAACCTATCTAATCTAACATTAGAGTCTTTGAAATAAAAATTCACAAACAATATGAAATAAACATATAAGAAATCCCTTCAAGTGATGCTCAAATTCTCCCCTTTCTTCTCCATATAGTAGATTTGATGTTGCTCTTTGACAATAACACAATTGCACAAAGAATTTGAAAGCACAAATTGATAACAAGAATACTAGGAGATAGTGGTTCAAAATTGAATGAGTGGAATGCATCTCAATTTATAGAAAATGAGAAGCAATTAGGTGAATTAGAATGCATAAATTCAATGCACAATGGAGGGAAAAGAAGGTAGGAAATTGGAAGCATGATTAGGGGGAAATCGAATAAGGAGATATTGAAGATATCATGAAGCACCTTAGTAGGGATATGAATCAAAATCAAGGGATATGACAAATTAGGTGAGATTAGGAGGATTTAATTCAATAAATAAATCAAAATTCCTCAGAATTCAAAATTAGCATTTATGAAATTATAAAATCCCATTAATTAGAATTAGCCAATTAATTAATTGTGAAGACTTAGGATAAGAATGAATAAATATGATTTATTCATAAAGAATAGTGACAACCCTTAGGTTATTCATCCCAAGAGGATAGATTAGTGAATTATCGATCAAATTGAAGGTATTAATGTACAATTGAATTGATTTGGATAATGTTGATAAGGATTAGGATAGGTTCGAGGCATTGATGAACTTTGACAATGCACCCAAATAATAATGTTTGAAAATGATTAAATAGCGTCAATGAACTTTGATAGCACCATACCTGATTGAAATAGGAATAGGGAAACATCGATGAATTTAGACAATGTTCCCGAAATAATAATGATTAGAAATAGCATTGATGAACTTGGACAACACTATTCAATTGATAAAGATAGATTGATAACGATAGCATTGATGAACTTGGATAATGTTATTAAATAGCTGATAAAAGGCATACGAAGCATCGATGAACTTGGACAATGCTCCTAGAATGATGATAAGATAGAATAGATTTAGAAAAAGGGGTTTGATCGATTGGAAAAGTGAGTTAATTAGGCATCGATGATCTTGGACAATGCCCTAGAATGGTTGGAATGAGTCCAAACAATTTTGAAATGATTAGAAATAAAATAGAATGTATTTGAATTGATTTAGGATGATTTGAAATGGTTTAGGATCGAATAGGATCGGTTTAGGATCAAATAGGATCAGTTTAGGATTGAATACGATTGGTTTAGGGTTGATCATAATTGATTGGGAAAGTGATCAATTTGACAAAGAGATTAGAAATATTAGTGAATAATTGACCAATTTTGCAATATTCAATCATCAACGAAAGACACAATGTCGTCATATAATAAAGATCATCTGCGCAACATAGAGGAACAATTAGGTCGCAAAACAATGTTTCAATTGTAATGCAAAAAATGTTAAAACACATAGAATAGTAGGCTCGAACCATTTTTTGGTGTCTACACCAGCATCCAATAGAAAATATTTTCCTACATAAATAAAATTGATTGTTAAAATGTGAAACATTGATTGTACCCTTGAGTATATTAAACTATGATTTGGCTTACCAGGGGGAACAACAAGTGGATCTGCTCTTGACAAAGCTGAAGCTAGAACATGACTATCTACATAAGACCATTCCCAACCAGCAAGGTAGCAATGAAACTTATAATGGAAGGAATACATACCTATAAAATTTAGCGACGAGTTGCCTTTTCTATCACGATATTTACCCTAGATGCTAACATCGACAGTGACTAGTATATGGGTTCCATCAATATCTCCAACATAATCCTATACGATATAATACAATAATCAATTGTATGGTCAACCCATAATATGAAAAAGATAAAAATACGTACAAGAAATTAGTAACAACATAATAATCACCTTGAAGAAAGGATTGAAACAGTCCTTCCCACTAATTTCAAGAGGAGTGTTTGGACTAGGTGGTATAAAGTAATCCTCGTGGAGTATTAAGATAGAACTCAATACCTTGTAGAAGTATTAGCTAACTGTCTCTCTTGAGTGCTCAAATTTGTGGGAAATATTGCGGCTCCTCAGATTGTGGCCAAGGGTGTGGAGGAACATCACAAGTTGTTCTTCTAACTTCAAGTGTATCGTATCTATCAAGCTTCCTTCTAGCCTTAGGATACTAGCTAGATGAAAGAAGGATACCTTGCTCATGTGAATCTGATCACGACAATCCACATCATTGGAATGAATAACCATTCTATAAAACTAGTTTCCTTGTCTTATTCGTTTACCTATTTGTGCACTGCCTTCTCGTTTGAACACTACATTGGCTATGACAAGAAAAGCAAGAAGAGCTGTGAGAAGAAAATCATATGTGGTCTCCATAGCTACGCATCCTAGAACCTCAATATTCTCAATAGGCTCCATCAATGTCCTTAAATGTGGACAATCACAATGATTTCAGTGAGGAGATATCCACTATCAAGCAGAAAGATTGACCAACATCTATTTTTACCAACACCTATGGAAACATGGTGAAGATTTGCTTCAGAGATTTCATGATTTTGGAAAACATATGGTTTCCTAAGTGAAATGTCACATACCTATAATAGTGCATAATGGGCATAATTGTAGTGTCAAATAGTAGGCATATGCATAATGGCCTTTGTGCGGCATAAATCAACTAGATAATAGTGAGCAAGGATTTGCAATTTCCTGGCCATATAAAAGTAGAGATGTTAAACTAGTTTCAATGATGAAACTCACAAATATTTTGTGATGCTTTAATACAGTGTTTGAGATTTATGGTAGCACCAACATTTTCAATGGCAGTGATTACATTAAAAATAGATTTAAATAGCTAGACAAATCTATGAGGATTTAGAATAGCTTTGATTATATTGTAGGTACAATATTACTAATTAGATGTAGTAAATCATAAATAATATTGTCTGAAACAAGTGTGAGTCCATCAGCATCAATTGGAATTGATTCATATTCAAAACTAAAGAAATGGCATTTTCCATAATTTACGTGAAGCTCCCCTTAATCTTTTTTGGCAATTGATTTATACCTATAGTAAACAGATTGTGCAAAACTAAATTTTAGATGAGTGTTGGCTTCGCCTGTGCAATTCAAGCTTGATTGGCTTGGCATATAACTAAGATTATGAACCTATTCTCACTACTAGATTACTAACTTTACATCACTGCAATGGATTTTTTCGTGCCCTGAAACCCCATATAAGATGTGATTTTCTCCTAGAGACGCCATTTATATGTAAAATAGAAGCCCCACATGTTTAAAGTTCAAACATAAAGTTATTTCAAGTATTATGGGCCCATCTTATTCAGTTGCAAATGATTGAGTGTTAGTACTTAGTAGTTGTGAATGGGAAGAACAAAATTATGTTCAAAATATAGAGATAAACTTATCTTTTGATACACATCCAAATGTTGCATGACATGCAATAGTTGAAATTGTTAAATACAAGAAATTTGTATGGACTGTATTTTGCTAGTTTCCTTAATTTTTTCCATGAAGATGAATTTCACAATTGCGGAAGTTTACCCAATATAAATTGGTAGGGCACCTAAATCGGCAGCATTCATACAATCTCATGTATACTCCATTCAAATTATAGCATGAAAATGTCAAACCCTAAGCTTTGAACACTGCTAACTTTTTTACATCCGATTCCACTGACTGTAGGCA
This sequence comes from Thuja plicata, assembly GCA_018584345.1. Classification (NCBI taxonomy): domain Eukaryota; kingdom Viridiplantae; phylum Streptophyta; class Pinopsida; order Cupressales; family Cupressaceae; genus Thuja; species Thuja plicata. The sequence continues at coordinate 345,569 of MU225085.1, read as the reverse complement.
TCTTTAGATGATAAAAGAACAAGCTTAAAATCTCCCAAATCGATTACTAAATTCAGAGGCAGAAACAAGATCTATGATAGTGGCATCAAGTGTTCAATAAGGTATTCATGTGTACACAAAAGAAAGACCATTCAAGTCACTCAATCAATTTACACCCTATAGGCCTACTGCTAAGAAGTATGTAGTTTGCCAGCAAATCATGTATACTCTTATGTAGGTAATAAACTAATCAGAAAGGTTCCCATAAACATGTTAAATTCATTAATGTTATTTGAATTGCACTAATACACTTAAAAAAAATTATTTTTAACTCATCAAATATCATCATTTATAAAGATAGACAAATAATTTGTCTTGCATTTGCTTCAGTTACTTAAAATATTTACACAAACTAACTCATAGTTAATCTACAGTAACAAGTTTGTTTCATCTGAATTTCATTTATTGAACAAATGGTCAATTTAACCTGATGCATTAGTATACTCTCCGCAATCAAATTAGAGACAATAGCTCATGATAATCAAAATTTTTCTTGTGTAATGCTACTGTTTAGGTGTAAACCTTAGTAGGATGAACAATACCCATCTCAAACTCAATATCAATCTCAACATCTACCACGATTTCAATCACTGGCTAGTGATAAATTCATAGGTTTCTCTACGATTTGTGAGAAACAGGGGTTTTGAAAACATTGTTTTATTTTCAAACCCTAGAAATCATTTTTCAGTGCTGAAAAAAGGTTTTAGAAAAGGAATCAAAATTTGAAACCCTAGAAATCAATTTTTAGAACATTGAGCAAGGGTTTTCAAAACCTAGTTGAATATCCAAGCCCTAGAAATTGATTATCGGAGCATTAAACAGGGGTTTTAAAAAAAAGTCAAAATTTCAAACCATAGAATCGATATCAGAGCATTGAACATGAGTTTTGAAAAATAATTGAATTATCAAACCCTAAAATTGATGTTCAGATCATTGAATAGGTGTTTTGAAAGATCGTGGAGGAAGCCATGAAGGCAATAAAAAATTTAAACTGTAGAAATCAATTTCAATCCAACTCTCTACCTCAACAGTATGAGCTACACCCACCTCAACATCCTGGGAAATATCACTAGGCGTGAGCATATGGATACCTAGAATTCATTGAAGAAGAGAGGATGATGTAACATAAGAAAAAATAAATCAAGGATGTGACTATCTATCCCAAATAGAAAGAAGGGAATAACTAGAGGCTTTAGGTGACATTTAAAATTTTTTTCTTAAACCCATTCGGGAGAAAAATCAAGCAATACATATTTCACAATACAAACTTGTTTGCATATCATCACACTACTAATATTGTTAATTGCAGAGAACAAAAAACTCTTAAATTTAATGATAAAATGAAGTCAAACCTGAATAAAAATATGTATCTCAACCGTAGCCTCCTTTGCAATCTATAGAATCCAATACCTAATCCGAGCAGACACCTTTTTCAAATGAAGGAAGAATCAAAAAGTCTGAGAAAGCTACAGGAAGAATATAAGGAAAAAAAAATGCACCAAATGATTAGAAAGCTTGAGCAATGACAAATAGACATCACTCACCAACATGCTGAGGGAGAAAATTACTTGAGATGAACGCTGCAAATTGTAATACCCGTTGCGCCTCAACCCTAATTCATGACATAAAATTGATCATCAAATGAGTAGAAAGCTCAGTGAAAAATATACATTAATCTTGCATAGAACAAATCTTAAGAGACTTAAGGGTTAGACTGATCTTTGCACTAACTGAGACCTTTGTTGTTTTCAACACAGCACACAGAGCTATGGCTTCAAGTGTTCTGATACAAAATCGCTCATCAATGGGTGGAGGGAGAAAACCTGAGATGAATGCTACAAATCGCAATACCCACTGTGCCTCAATCCTAATCCCCAAATCACAATCCCCAAAATTTACGGGAAACCCACGGGCCCGATAGAATTATAAAATGTAGTTCAGAAAAAATAAAAACCAGAATTAGAAATCTAATTCCACCTATTGGGTGGGAAGATGGTGCCGCCCAATTTAGTGCCAAAATTGGGTTTTCATGTCCAAAACTGGAATTGCATTTTGGCGAAGCACCGACGGATTTTCCCCAAAAGTGGAAGTTCTGAACCCAATTCCACCCCAATTCCGGTAACCAAACAAGCCCTAAGAGGTTTTGAGAAAAAAAGGGTCTAGAGATCTTCCAGTTTGGGAATCAATAAACAATAGGGTGCTAATCCTAGGATGAAAAAAATAGGATTCTTAGACCCAAAGGCACGGATGTCATTTGGTGATTGACAGGTTTAATGCTTTGTATTCTGGCAAAGGTTCTGAGAATAGACCACATGGAAGGGTACAATTCTTGAGGCAATTAGTGGTGTTGAGATCATCTAAGGCCAAAATGCCTTTATCATTTAATGGCATTGTTATGGTGAGGGAAAGTGGTGCCCTAATTGACTTTGTACAACCTAGGGTCTACAAGAAAGGTATCACTGAGCCCCAATTGATTAAATTTATGAACTGAAGTCTAGGTCATTGGATTCTAGGGTAGAAGAGATTATTTTACTAAAAAAATTAATGAACTCTAAGGCACCCATGACATGGATTTCACAAGGGAGCCCTTTATTTCTAACCTACAAATAGAAAATCTAGACTATGAAAGAAAGGACAACATGAGAAAAATGAAAAGCTTGAAAATAAAAAATAAAAACCCCATGAAAGAAGAAAATAAAGCCTACTTTCTTGAGCTATAAAGAATAAAAAAAATCATTAAGCATTGGAGAATTATGAGGTGCCCGTGATCCAACCAAAGGGACCAAAACCAAAATGGAGGACTATGGGGTCCAAGACTTTGGAGTACCAAGAAAAGAAAAAAATATGAACAAACAAAAGAAAAAGGGGGACCGAACATTTGCCAAAGAAAAATGTTGGGATGGGTATGCAGTGCATAACACATTCCACAATGAAGGATATGGTGGGAAAAAATACCTTGAATGTTTGATTTCTCACTAAATACTTGAACTTGAATGAATGCTTATGTCAGGATGAAATGATATTAGATGCCAAAATGAGGTAGCCTTTCTTATATGCCTCTCTTGGCCATTTTGGGGTGCAAACTTGAGGGAAGTTGACATGGATTTGGGGTTCCTGCTAAAATTAGTATACCATTCTCCAATTCAAAATTGGGCCCATTTTTTGGGGTAAAGGGTGACTCCAAGATCAGACCAATTGGAGTCGCCCCTAACCCACCATGTGTCCCTTACTAGCCAATACATGCTCAAATTTGGATTGGGGTCTGACTTGATATGGGGATGATATAATGAAATCAATGTGTGATTAGGATAATATAAAAAAGGCCACACATGATCAAATGGGACCTATGTATACAAGTAGTGATAGAATAAATGAAATAATTAAAGTGGCCTATGTATCCAATCTGTTGTAATGGAAGAATTAACCAGGTCGGACTTTGCCCCACTCGACAGGAACGAATGCCTCCTCTCCTTTCCTTTTCCAACATGGTGACAACTCATCTATCACAAACTCCCATATGTGAATCTCCCAAAATTGTGTTCCATGTTAATGTACATATACAGGCACATCTACTGCCAACATATATGACGACTTCCATGGAAATACAACATGTAGTGAAGACCCATTTTCATCTTCCAATCCTTCAATTCCTTCGGATAATGGAAATTTTTTATTCAACAAGAAAATAATTCATCAATTGAACGCTGTTTTCTCTTATAATAGATGGCCTCCAAAGTTCCCAAGTGTGTATTATTTGTTGGGTAACTTGGCTTCAAAAAATAAAGAACAGCTTGTGATTTTTCAGCGAATTCGGTTTTTAGTTTTGTATGAGCATGTTTTGAGCTTATATTGTGAATCAGCCGAGTTGAAAATAAAAATATATTAAGCTATCTGATTGGTCAGGCTGGAAAGGAAGAAAATAAGAAATTCCCTCTCTGTACCTCCTCTCCTTCAGTCCCCCCCTAAGACGAGCACAAGAAATTTGTGGTTTCAATTAGATATGTTGAATTATAAATTATAGGTTGTACCCCTTTTGAAGAATGCTCTTGAGCTTTGATTCATAGTTTATAGTCAGGGGCCCAGTTGCCAACTTCTTTGAGATCTCAATATATATATTTTATTTTGAAGTTCATTAGTTCTCCATGTTCTCTCATCTTATAAGGGCTTCATTTTTGCATAAATTGCCTCTAAGAATAGTAAAATTATGTATGCATTTTTAGTCTATGGGTATGGTCCAATTTGACATTTCTGTATCTATAAGGATGGATGAATGATTTACTTTGTATTTTCAATGTAGTTTATCATAGATTATGGGTTTGGGCATTTCTACTTCTTTATTTTTAAAAAGAGTGGTACTGTGACTTCTACTCAATATTTGTATTGTGTGACCTTTTACATTATCTTTCTTATTGATATATATTATTGAGTGGCTTTGCCACTTTTGCTAAAAAAAATAAAAAATTTATAACTTATTACATAATTGTCTTAAAATTTATCAATTAAAAAAATTAAAATGATAAAAATGAACCAATACTATATTTGAAATGGATAAAAAGAATAAAAATAACATTGATCATAAAAAGAAAACAATATTAAACATGTTAAATTTTTAATATTAAGAAATTAAAAGATATCATCTTATTAATAAAATTCAAATTCAATTATATAATTACTTTCCCCGCAAACTCAAAAGTAATTTAAAAGAAAACTTTCCTAATATATATATTTTTTAACCTATATTTATCCCACGACCTAGCTTTCCTTATATTTTTACTTTCAAGTCGGCTGAATAACAATATAAGACAAGTTATTCAACATAGAAATACGCATTCATACAAAATCATAATCAGTTCAAAAAAAAATTGAAGCCAACTTACTCAACAAATACAGGCTCACAGAAACACAAATAGCGAATTCGCTGGAAAATCACAATCTTATCCTCAAATTTTCAAGCCAAGTTACTCCTCATAATACACCAACCAAACATCTAACATGGAAGTACAGCGGGATGAGAATAATGGAAAGGGAAAGCAGGAAGAAGAAACGATGGCGTGGGATTTGATACCACACCACATTATTCATAAATTACTACTTCTCCTTCC
>MU225085.1:305708-316398 GCA_018584345.1 Thuja plicata | reverse complement strand
AAATATGTTAAATTTTTAATATTAAGAAATTAAAAGATATTGTCTTATTAATAAAATTCAAATTCAATTATATAATTACTTTCCCCGCAAACTCAAAAGTAATTTAAAAAAAATCTTTCCTAATATTATTTTTTTTTAACCTAGAATTATCCCACGACCTAGCTTTCCTAATATTGCTAAATAACAATATAAGCCAATTTATTCAACATAGAAATACGCATTCATACAAAATCATAAACCAAAATCATAATCAGTTCAAAAAAAATTTGAAGCTAAGTTACTCAAGAAATACAGGCTCACAGAAACACAAATAGCGAATTCGCTGGAAAATCACAATCTTATCCTCATAATACCCAGCCAAACATCTAACATGGAAGTACAACAGGAGAATAAGAATGGAAAGGGAAAGGAGGAAGAAGAAACGATGGCATGGGATTTGAGAATAAATTACTACCTCTCCTTGCAATTCACTCTGTGAATGGAACAATTCACTTCACACTTGGGAATTCCTGAGACCATTAATTGTCAGAGAAAATAGTATTCAAGTGATGAACGATTGCTTGTTTAATGGAATTTTGGCATTGCCGAAAGATTGGTCTGCACTGCACGATCTGTTTCCATGGCAGGGCTTGTATATTGGATAGTGCCTGCAGGTCAAATTCTGATTGGGCGTTCGGATGATTTGATAATACGTAATAAACATGCAAAAATTTCTATGCAATTTTGCATGTGGGAGTTTGTGATAGATGGTTCGTGGGCGTGATGGAAAAATATTGGAAATAAGAGGTTTAAACCTGTTTTCTGGGGCAAAGAAACCGGCTATGAATACTTGATCGTTCACACATGGGGAGTTTGGGGATTGCAAACAATCACTGATATAGAGTAGATACTTTTTTTCTTAGTATAATAAGGTTTGAATTTTTAATGACATCAAAATTGTCATTCCTTAATGATTTTTCAAACACTAGATGTTTTCTTGACCTAAAGATTTTTTTCTTGTTATTACTGAACTCACTATATTCAGGATTCATTTAATATATGTTTTATATCTACTAATTAAATGGATGGTATTTTTTTAAACTGACGCAAATTTACATAACAGAATGTAAATAATAAAGATTTCTTTTTCCTATATGCAATTTTCATGTAGTGACATATTTGATAAGTAAATTATTCTGTATTTTGATTTGCAAAATGCATGAATGAAAAGGCATTAATATAAATAGAGAATGATCTCAATATTAGGTTTATTTAAATTTATTAATCTAGAACTACTAACCCTATCTTACCATGAACTGAGGCAGATTTTGGCAAATAAACAGAATGTAATTAATAAGATTATTTTGTCTATATGAAAATTTTCATATAATGACATATTTAAAAAGTAGAATATTCTTTATTTTGATTTGCAAAATGCATAAATGAAAAGGTATTGATATAAACAGAGAATGCACTAAATATTAGGTTTATCTATATAAGAAAGGAAAAGATCCAAATCTGGAAATTTTTAGAAAATAGATTAATGTTTTTTTACTATTGCAATCATTTTTACTTTTCAGAGTGTTTATATTCTGGAAATTCAAGTTGAAGATGTTCTTCTACGCATACAAATGGATTCAAGTTTTGGTCTTGGTTGTAGCATTCTCTGGTGAATAGCAATGCATTTCTAGTGTTCTAGAGATTGTTTCATCCAGTGTTGTAGTTCTTTTCATTTGTTATTTTGATCCATAAATATGTTGTGGAAACTTCTAATGTGGCACGTTTGCATGGATTCTAAAGTGGCATGTTGACATAGTTTCTAATGTGGTGCCTGGTTCTCTCCATAATGTGTGGAGGACTAGTTACAACTGGAAACTTCGTAGTTTTCTTCTACATGTTTGAAATATCTTTGGTAGTTGTTCTTGTTGTTATATATCTAGCATTGGATAATGTGTAGTGTGTTCTTGGTCCTTATTCATTGGACATTTATGTTAGGAGCAATGTGTTTTTTTCTATTTGTTTCCCTTGAAAAAGAATTATGTTCCTTCCTTTCCAAATTTTCCAAATCAGGATAGAGGGCGAGATGATCCAAAGATTTTCAAAAATAGATTCTTTGAATAACAGGGTCAAAGATTTGAAGAGAAAAAGGATGTCACAAGGAAATGCAGAAGCCCACAACCATTTCCAACATTCTAATGCAATTGGGATGGTTAGGAGCAGATGATTGGTATCTTCCTCGTTGTGGTGGAACATAAGGCAGATAGAGGGGCCTTGATAGCCAATTTTCCTAAACCAATCTGCAGTAGGTATACTACCTTGTATGGTTTCCCATGAAAATAGGCCTACCTTTGGTAAACATAACTTGTTCCAACATAGGTGATTTTACAATTGGGTTGGGGGCAGGTGTTGTTCTCCTGAAATGATTGTATAGAAATCTTTAACGTGATAATCTCCTGTTTTGGATCCATTCCAAATTAATTCATCCCTGTCGCATTTGATCAAGAAATATTTGTCCTTTAAAATTGCTTGGAATAGATCCAGGTCCAAAGGATCTAAGATGATCTTTGAGAATGATTTCCATGGCCAATTTCTTAATTGGGGATTCAATGAGGAAGGCAATATGTAATCTTTAACTAGAGGCCCCCACTTATCTGAATAGAGAATGTTGATTCTATCAGATCCCAAAAGTTTGTTAATGCGCGGATAGCCCCCGCAAGAATCCTCCTAGAAAAGAGCTCTGCTGCCATCTTTGATATTCCAAGTGATTTGATCTTCTATAGTGCCCCTAGAATTCGATATGAAGTTCCAAATTCTTGACCCCCTTGGAAATTCTCTAACTCTTAGGGCTTCTTCCTCATTTATATTGGGGAAATATTTACCTCAAATGATTCACACCCATTTGAGATTTTGATCTCTGTATATTTTCTGAAAGAGCTTCGGTCCAAGGGCTTGGTTTTTAAATAGTTGATCATTAATCCCTATACCCCCTGCTTTCTATAGAAGGCATATTTTATCTCAAGCAATAAGGGAAATTTTATTTTTTGTATATGTGCCTTACCAGAAGAATTTCCTAAGTTTTTTAACACTAAATTCAACTAGAATCCCATTGGAAGTGAAATGCAAGACATGAGGTATATGGGGATAGCAGCCAAGGTGGCTTTAATCATGACAATTCTGCCTACCCAAGAAATACATTTAGATTTCCTTAAGTCCATCTTTCTGTCCATTCTTTCACTGATGGGCTTCCATGCAACTATGGATCTAAGAGTAGTGTCAATTGGAATTCCAAGGTAAGAGAAAGGGAGGGAGAAAACCTTAAAACCCAAAGTTCTTAATATTTGAAGTTGAGTTCTTGCTTTAGTATGGAAGAAGAATATCACGGATTTCTCTTTGTTCACTTCTTGACCAGAGGCAAGGGCATAGTTTGTTAAGAGTTTTTTGATATGGAAAGCCTCCCTATAAGTACCTCTCCCAAATAACATAGTGTCATCTACAAATTGCTGGTGAGTAACTGGACTAACAAAGGATGTGATCTCCACACCATTGAGTGTGCGCTAATTTTGAAGACTGGTGAGTATGCTTCCTAATGCTTTTGCCATGATAATGAACAAAAATGGGGATAAGGGATCTCCTTTCCTAATCCCATTAGAGATTTCAAAATTCCCATGAGGGGATCCATTGATGAGGATGGAGAATTTAGGTGTAGAAATACAATAAAATATTAGGTTTATCCAAGATTTTGAGAATCCAAATGTTTCCATGCATATGGCTAGGAATCTCCAATCTACTTTATCATAAGCCTTTTTGATGTCCAATTTAAAGATAAAACAAGGATGCTTGTTTTTTTAATAAAATGGATTGCTTCCTGAGCAATAATTATGCCATCCAGAATTGATCTTCCTAGAACAAAACTAGTTTGTTCATCGCCAATGATCTTACCCATAAGGTTATTGAGTATGTTAGCTAAGGCTTTAGATAGAATTTTGTAAATGTTATTGCGGAAAGAAATAGGTATCAAATCATTCATATTGTTGGCTTATTCTTTTTTGGGAACTAGAGAAATAAAAGTATTATTGATTTCAGTTAGGATTCAACCTGAAGAATGGGCAACCTCCAATGCTAGAGTAAGCTTTGCTCCTATTGTGGACTAGCAATGTAGGTAGAAACTCAGAGAAAAACCATCTCATCCTGGTGCTTTGTCTTGGGCCATCTGACTTAGTGTCTTAAGGATCTCTTCTTCTATGAATTTTTCCTAGAGGAGCTTATTATCCTCTTGACTTATGAGCTTTGGGATGTCCTCTAGAAGGGCTCTTTGTGCTAGACGATGTGACCCTTTAGTATTTTTGAGTAAGTTAGAGAAATAGTTAACTACCTTTCTTTGAATCTCTTTCTGATCTTAAATTGTTTCCCCCCTAGCATTGGTAATATGATGAATCGTATTGAAGCTTCTGCATTGTTTGGTGTTGTTGTGAATATTTTTTGTGTTTTTGTCCCCTACTTCCAACCATGTTTCTCTGGATTTTTGTCTCCAAAAGGTCTCTTCTTTTTCCAAAATATCTTCATTCTCTCTGAGGATTTTTTTCCCCAATTCATAAAATTCCTTATTCATGCCCTATTGTATGATGCTATCATTCAGGTCTTTGATTTTTTTCTTAATGTCTAGTTTTGAAACAAAAATGTTTTTGAAATGAGATTTATTCCACCTAATAAGATTTGGCTTGAAATATTGAGTTTTGAGACAAAACAAAACAATTTTGACCCCTTCACTCTGCATTCTCTCCACCATTCATTTACCATTTTGGAGAAATCATTGTCTTTCAATCATATGTTTTCAAATTTGAAGGGGCGGAGGAAAGATTTGTCTTCCCCCAGAATGTCCAGCGGTGTAGGATAATGATCAAAGCCTAAGGTTGGAGAGATAGAGGCCTTGAAGTCAAATGGATAAGTAGTTAAGTCACCTTTAAAAATTAATCTATCCAATTTTTTTGAGATGTTGTAGTGACAAGGCATCCGATTTGTCTAGGTAAATGCCCCGTTGACAAGGTCTATTTCCAAAAGATTCTCCTGCTGCGTCCATTCCTCATAGTCTATTTGAGTTTGAGACTCTCTCTGAGACCCACCTTTATTTTTAGATAAGTGAACAATGGTGTTGAAGTCACCTCCTAATGTGGAATTCTTATCTGACCAACCCTCTAGGCAACCACCGATCTCTCTCCAAACTTCCACTTTCAGTCTCCTAAGTATTAGCCCATAGACATTTAGTATGTCCAATCTTAGATTATAATTCAAACTTCCTATTTATCCCCCATCCAATTGTTGCTTCTAGCTTCCTCTAAGTATGATATGTGTCCGGTGTTCCACAATATGGCAATGCCATAAGAGGATCCTATAGTAGCAACTCCTTTCATTAACCAGTTCTTTAGTTGTTTAGTAAACTTAGACATCTATTCTGAATTCATTTTAGTTTCCTGCAAGAGGACCACATCTACCTTATTTTCAAGTATGCAACATTTTACTACTCGCTACTTGTTAGGGGCATTCAATCCCTTAACATTCCAGGATAAGGTTTTCATGGTTCCTTGGGAAGGAACTTCCCCTTCCTTTATTGTAGATAGGTTGTGATGTTCTTTTGATCAAATTCCTCCCCATCTTCTCTCTAAATTATGAAAGTGATTTCCTGCCTTTGCCTTTCTTTTTGATTTTCCCACAATCAAGAGAGGTTTTCCTAATAATGGATTTTTGGATGTCTAAGGAATTGTCTCGAACTACTAAGGAATCAAGAGGTGAGGGAGAGATCATCATGGAGGGACAAGATGAGGATAGCGGATTCTCCTTAGGAGAATTAGAGTAATTCAAGACTTTAAAGTCCTCCAAATGCTCTTCATCTTCCAAATAATCTACCTCTAAAAGTCTTTCTACAAAAGAGGGAGAGAGTTGGGGGTTTTTTCTGAAAAGGGGCCAATGTCAGAACATCCAAATAGATCATATACTTCTTGTAGTCAGGGCGATAAGGGTGATACCTGACACTTGTCCTGTGAGTGAGAGATGCTAAGATTCTCCTTACCTATATCCTTTCACTTAACTTTCAGAATTGATTGGAGGTCCATAATGGCACCTTTGAATTTTTCTGATGGGGAGTGTTTGTTTATTTCCCCTTCACTAGTTTTTTTTAATTTTTCCTTTGTTTAGAGGATCCCTTGGTGTAACTTTAAGAGGCTTTTCTTTCCATTTCTTTCCAAGCTAAGAGTCTAGAACATTTTATGCACCCAAAACTATTAGTGGACATACTAGACTCCATCAGCTTTAGGTTCTAAGGGCTAGGGAAAGAATGAGTAGGGGATTCCCTTCCCTAAAAGTCTCCCACATGAGAGTAAGGGCTATCTCTCTCTCTTTTCTAGCCAGGTCCCACATATTCCTTATCTTGATTTGAAGGATGTCTTCTTTTTCATTTGAAGGTGTGTTAACTATTGGATCGAAACCTCCTAAGAGTGAGCAGTAATTGGATATATTTCTATTATCTCCTACTCCCGAAGAAAACTTTAGTTCTATTGTGATCTCCTTTTCTAATAGCACTTGATCCGCAATTTTAGATAGCATGTTTATTTGGACTTCCATAAACTATTGAGACAATAGCTCATCTATATACTTGTGATTAAATCTAGGAATTGAGAATGAAGGAGAACAAGGGGGAGGAGACAAGAAAGGTTTAGTTGTGGATTGAGAAGATGAGATTGTTGGGAGCCAAATCTTAACTGGGGGTAGAGAGCCTTTATTAGTTCTAGTCTTGAGAATTGATCAAGAGCTGCAATCCAATCCTGAGCTTATGAGCCACTGTAAAGTGTTCCTGTTAAACCCATCAGTTTGTTGAGACCTCTAAGACTCTGTATACATTTTAGACGATGTTAATGTGACGCTTGTCAATAATAGCTTCTTCCGGCTATATCTTGGGATGATGATAAGTCTCCAGTACAAAATATAAAGGAAAACCAAAATCTCTTTATTGAACTTATCCTCCAGCATTGGCTTCTCGACTGTTGTCATCTTTTCCTTCTGCAGTGTCGCAGGGAAGAGGTATGCGAAGTGGTTTGGAGAATTTTGCAAACTCCATTGATCCTCTGTCGTTCCTATCTCCTCTTTGTTCCACCGTGAGTCTGTTTCAAATGAAGGATGTTCAAAAGACTGCTAGGTGTCTTCTATAATATGATCAAGCTCTGGTTGAGAATGTTCATATGAGACTGTCTGGACCCATGTGCCATATTTGGATATAATCTTAAGCAATTTTGGGATTTCTTTTCCTAGATTCATGAGCAGACATAACCTGATATTCACAAATTCTTCCTGAAATGAGTGTTTGAGAAAAATGCCCAATTTATTGGCTAATATTTGAAGAGTGTCTATAGATCTATACTCTATAGGCAGGTTCTTGAGAGATATTCACATTGGAATGGATTTGATGACTTGATCCTAACTATTGAAATTTGGGATCCATTGTTGCATATGCAAGCTGTGGTTATTGTAAAACCAACTTTTATATTTGAATATTTTGTCTCTACTGAGTTAGTCTTTAAAGAAGACTAAGAAAAATCATGTCTTAGAATCTAGACAATCTATTTTTTGAATATTCTCCAAGTATTTGTATGCCCAATTGTTAAAAAATAAGTAAGATATATTGGTTTCTCAAAACTTACAAATCAGAGCTTGATGAAGGAGAAGGCGCCTACTTCCATCTAGCATTTCTTTCAAAAATGTGACTGAAATATCCAGGGTAATAGAAGCATTACTATCTAGCCTGTATTGAGACATTTCCTCCTTATCCTCCGGGCTAGCAGGAACATTACTGTCTAGCCTAGTTTGAGGTGTTTTCTCCTTGTCTTTCCTCATCTACCTAATAACTCCATGTTGCCTCTCCTCATTGATTAATATGGTTGAGTTGTGCTTGAAAAGGGGATCAACCTTATGGTTTTTTTTTTAATCTCCGAAGGTTGTTTTCATTGTATTTGACTTCCAGGTTATGGTCTCCATGTGAAGGTGGTATTGTATTTCCCTCTGATACCCTAGGTGCCTTTGTTTTCAATGTATCCTGGGATCCTGCTATTGTTTATGATATCTACTCTTTTCTTATGAATGTACCAGTGCATCTTCAACCATGCTCTCTTGGGGAGAGGAGGATTAAACGGTCTACCATCCTAATTTTTTTGGAATATGCGAATGAGATTGGGATTAATAGGAGCTAGGACAATGGGTGAGCTTCTCTGTCTCTCAGTTCCTTTTCTAGACTGCTTACGGAGACCCCATTGACTATCTCGATCTCTGTGATGAGCATTTTGTAACCATTTGAAGTGGAAAGGGAAGGGATTATTTCTTGAGTTCCCTGTCCATGTCTTCTCTCTGAACAAAGAAGGAGCTTGTCTCTGTCTTGGCTTGTTCCTCCAATGCATATCTGAGTTGGGTTGTTTTCCTATTCTGCTATATTCCTGTGTTTTACCATTGTGTGTCCCATTCTTCCATTGCTTCCCATTCTGCCATTGCCATTGAGCTTGCTGCAAACTCATCTCTTGTTAATATGCTCTATTAGAAATTACATTGAAAGTAAAGATATCTATATAAATATGCACCTTGGTAGCATGGATATTTCCCTCGATATATACTAAATATAACATTGATCATAAAAAAATATATTAAATTACATTATATTTTTTATACTGAGAAATTTAAAAATATCATTTTGTTAATAAAATTCAAATTCGATTATATAATTACTTTTCCCAAAATCTCAAAAGTAATTTTAAAAAATCTTTCCTAATATTTGTACTTTCAAGTTGGCTGAATCACAACATAAACCAAGTTATTCAACATACAAATACACATTCACACAAAACCATAAACCAAAATCATAATCAGTTCATAATATTTTTCAAGCCAAGTAACTTGAGAAATACAAGGTCATAGAAATATAGATACCGAATTCGCTGGAAAATCTCAAACAATTCCTTAATTTTTCAAGCCAAGTTACGCCTCATAATATCCCAACCGAACATCTAGCATGGATGAGAAGAATGGAAAGGGAAAGGAGAAATAAGAAATGATGTCATGGGATTTGATACCACACCACATTATTCATAAATTATTTCCTCTCTTTCTACTTCGCTCTGCCATCCGCTTTCGCAGAGTGTGCAGAGAATGGAACAAATCACTTCACACTTGGGAATTCTCGAGGTGATTAATTGCTGGAGAAAATAGTATTAAAGTGATGAACTATTGCTTGTTGAATGGAATGGTGGAATTTCCAGAAGGATTGAAAAAATTGAAAGGTGAAGATGGGTCTACACTGCACGGTCTGTTTCCATGGTAGGGCTCGTATATTCTCACATTACGTAAAGGTGATTGGACAATGCCTGCAGGTCAAATTCTGATTGGACATTCAGATGATTTGATAATACGTAATAAAAATGCAAACATTTATATGCAATTTTTCATGTGGGAGTTTGTGATAGATGGTTTGTGGGAATGTTGGAAAAATATTGGAAATGAGAGGGTGAGAGCTATTTTCTGGGGCAAAGAGACCAACTATGAATACTTGATCGTCCACACCCGGGGAGTTCGGGGATTGTAGACAATCACTAATATAGAGTAGAGAATTTTATTCCTAGCATAACAAGGTTTAAATTTTGAATGACATCAAAATTGTCATTCCATAACGATTTTCAAACACTAGATGTTTTCTTGACCTAAAGCTTGGCTTCTAGTTATTCCTGAACTCACTATATTCAACATTCATTTAATATGTGTTTTATATCTACTAATTAAAATGGATGATATTTTTTTAAGAGAGGTTTGATTTTTTTATAGTTGTTGGTCATAAGTTGTATTTGTAATGGAATAATTTTATCTATTGGATCTTGAAGTGATATGATACTGTGATATTTTCAAATTCATTTTTATGATGTGAAGTATTTAGTCTTTATTTTTTTTGGTTTTATATTTAGATTGTTCATATAATTCTTTAAATTGATTTTTTAAAAATCTTTGAAGACATAATTAGATTGGAATAGAAACCATCGCTTACAACCATTTACAAACACAACTTGGCAGACAATAAATCTCTGTCAGGAAAGAGAACATTGTGGAATAATATTATAAATGATTATATCTGGTGTTTCCTATAAGCATTGAATTATTTAAGTTAACTATGTTTACTCTAAATGAATAGGTGGGGTAGCTTCTTTTTAACTTGGCATTAAAATCAAAACAAAGGAGTAAAGAGAACATTAGGATTTGATTGGAAAAATAGAATAGTAAACAACCTATACAATTTAACTGATCTGAAATTTTAGCAAATAGCAATCAAGTAAAGAGATAATTGGCAAACAAATATTAGCTGCAGTCATGATTTATGGATTATGCTTTAACAGTTCAAATTTAAACTAAAATAGAAGTTAAATCTTTGTTTCTCTCCTATCTTCATCATCTTCTTCTCTCACTTTCTTTATCTCTATATAATCTATATATACCTTAGACCTTCAACTACATAGGGATTCAGAAGACTGAGAAGTTCATAGAGATGTGTTTATTCATAGCTTGCCCGTCAGTTTTTCCATTATGTCTTAATAGTTGTATTTCAAATTAAGCTTTACTTAATTATGTCTAGTATTTTTTGGATTCTCTTATGTCTAATTTGTGTGTTAGCTATTTTAATTATATTTTCATCTTT
>MU225085.1:266990-278901 GCA_018584345.1 Thuja plicata | reverse complement strand
AGTGTGCACTCTGTTAAGAGATTTGTAAAGAATGGTTAAGTCCACCTTCTACAAAAGGATTTTAGATGTGATGCACTTGTTAGAATGCAACTACATAAGTCTTTGATCTGATGATGTATGCAATATCCAGTTGCTGATAATAGATCCAATCAAGCTTCCTATGTATGAGTAATCATCTTTCCATGATTGAATAATACCTTTTTCTGCTCGTCGGTAGCCTTTGTGTGTTCTTGATAACTAATGTGATCTGTTTCTAAAATTTGCATGAATTCTACCTTCTACTCCTTAGATGCTCTTCGTGGCTATCAACAATAATGAATTCATAATTCACAATTGATTGAACATCTATTTATACTAGATTTTAGCTCAATTCTTGATTCATGCTTTCGCAAGTTAACTCTAGATCCAATGTTTACAACTTGACCTTGATCTTTAGTTAGATATGTTTTAGCTCCATTAGGATGCTTTAAAACATTTACAAAAATCTTGCTTGACCCTCAAGTTATGATTTAAAACAAATTAAAAATCTATAAATAGAATTACAATGCTTTATCTGACGTGTAAAACTCAGATCCACTTTTTTCAGGTTCTCTATCTAACTGTCGATTCTGACGGTCACTTTCTTTGTCGTTGGTGTTCCTTTCTTGAACTGTTCATCATTTATGCTTTTTCTATGCTCTTTTGGTTTTTTTCTCAAAACTTGTACCATCGGTGATGATCTCCATGTTATGTTATTGACCCGTCGGTGATGTCTCGTTCACTTCATCGGTGCAACACTTTCCAGTGTTCGTCGGTCAATTCCATACTTAGCATTTTTGCATGACACTTTGATGTGTCAGGTATGCTCGCTGTCTACTGGTAATTCTTGTAGTCCACCGGTAATTCTTGTAGTCTACTGGTAATGCTTGTACCGATGATCTCTGTCAATGTTTTTTACTAAGTGTACTAATGGCAAAATTAATATCATCAAATACCATTATTTCTAATCATGTATGTGAGCAACCATGTTCCTGCAACAACATGTGATCCTGTTGGATATGTGAACATATCATCATTTTTCATAGGTTGTGCAAGTTTCTTCTTTCCTTGTACACAATTTGCTAACCAGTAATCTGATCTCTCATCATTCCCCTATGGTGCAACCAATGAAAAAACATGTCCTTGCTGTAGAAGATCTGAAAGATGTTCGTAGTCAAGTGAACAATCCATGTCATCATTTATTACAGAGAGTGTGATAGATAAAGGAGTTAGATAATGTGGAACCCACTTATTGACCCACTCACTTGACTCACATTGATCCCAATCATACTAAAGACACCTCAGACAAAAACAAGCCAACTCTCATGTCCAAATGGTCCATGTACTAGCATCTGAGATTTGAAATGAATGCATTTTTGAAGAATCTTTTATGGTTTGACAATCCAACCTATCTCCAATTGTGTCCAACTCAACCAACCAAAATAATATGCACACCACTGAATCACGAGTCCCCCCTGTGACAATACTGAAGGACACCAATCAAAAATAGAACGAGCATCAAGGAGTTCTACACCTGAAATCCTCAATTGCTCCTTAACTAGAGCTCTCTTTACACATGCACCTGCTCCATCATGCTTCCCTTTTCCATGACCAACCTAAAAAAAAATCCAAATATGAGGTACACCTCTCTCTACATGCATTCTACATAACCAATAAAACATACATGCATTTTTGAATTGACCTGTGCAATTATCTAACCAAATGAGATGTCTATCCATAGAAATATAATTTTCCCACACCCACTCAAAATAGTTCTCAAACCAATGTTGGACATACTCGTGAGAGTGAGATCTATCATTGCTCATATAAAATGGTATTCTCAGATTATCTTTCGGTCGTCTTCTATACTATCAGGGGAATGTCTATATGTTATGTGCACAAAAATAGCAACCTGAATAGAATTGTAATATTGAGCTTGCAACTCATTTTGGGGCTGCAATGTATAGTTCTTTGCAAAGTCAACGACGGATATAATAGTGCCAATCGGGAAAGTGTCCTTACAAATCCTGAATTGTTGATCCAACCACTGAGACTTGTGACAATGCCTTGCATACTTGTAAAAATGATTCTTCCTAAAATCTGAAATAAAATCAGCTACATTGCATTCTTTTGTAACCAACTCACATCTAGAGCCTTCACCTCCAATTTTCAATGTATATTTAACGGTTTCATGTACCTTTTTTTGGACAATTGTCTTTCCAAAATCATGTTCGCAACCCTCATGAAAACATGAAACAAACTTCACTGGCCCACCAGACCCTGAGCACTTGTCATTTAATCAATCTTGTCTATAAAAGAAACATCCATCATCTCTAGGACATAAAATTTGATCTAGCAAGCCTCTTGATGATTTTGGAAGAGCACTTGCACCACACTCCTCCAACATTTCACTAGTATGCAAAGTAAAATGAATGGATTGTAACAATTCATGATGCATTGAAAACTCTACATGATATTTGCAGCAATAGGTATTTCGACTCTTAAGAGGCACACAAAAAAAAGGATTCAATTCTTCAAAAGCTCTTTGTGATATTTGCAATGTTGGATGTGTCTCACAAAATTTTTTGAACAACATTGTTTGACTCACCTCCAAATAATGTTTTGGATGAGGGGTGCGGTCTCGAATGCCAATTCTCAACTTCAAGACATCCTTCACATTTGGTGACACTCTTGAGTTAGATTGCCAAAATAGTTGAATTTGATGCTTCACATCATTGGTAAGCTTCTTATCACAACGTGGAAGTCTCCCACCATAAGCCCATGTATCATTTTGAAGAGGATCATCAAGTCTTTCTCTTCTTGCAAGTGCGCTATCCAGAGTTTTATGATTTAGGTTCAAGTCAACACAAGTTTGTCTCATCAAACGAGCCTTTCTCAAATGATGACTTACTAAGGAGGTTGTAATAACCCTCCTAGCGGCTCTATTGTCTTTTTCCTTGGTATTCTTCCCAATGGAATTGAGAGCACTAAAAATATTTCTCACAATAATAGCATTCCTCTCCTTTTTCTTGTTCACACAACTCTTCAATTTGGCTAGAATAGGTCTCATCTTCTGCACCTTTAACAACTGCATAAACAATTGACATTGCTCAACCCATGTCTTGTGGCTAAAAAATGATCAAAAAGTTTTGAAACCCACAACCGAACGGTTCTTTCTGATCGCTTTCCATCGAGATTGCTCATTATGTTCTCATCAATTTCAAGTAACCATTTTGTTGTTCTTGAAGGTCTCAAATTTGAAGTTTGTATTTCTTCTTCACAAGGGATTTCATTCATCATATAATTTGGAGATGTGTAACGCTGATTTGGTTCTTGTGCACCATTATCATTGTCAATTCCTTCATATTTGAATAGTGGATTATCATTGTCAATGTCCACACTTCCATTGTCCACTTCTACATGTTCATTTTCAAAACCTACATTTTCATCTTCAATCCCTACATTCTCATTTTCAATATTATTGTCATAAATAATTTCAAATTCATGTTCTTCACTTGAAACCACATTTAAGGGTGGGCCTATGCCCACATCTTCATTAAAATTTAACATACCTTGTCTCTTATTCCGATGGGCAACCCTATCCATTTCTCTATACACTTCAATCTCTTCATTTGCGAGCTTCCTCTTTCATTTATGTTTTTGACGACTACTACTCCCCATGGCTAGACCAAAAAGGTGGTGCAACCTTTGATAATATAGTGATTCCAACAAAAAGGGTCAAAAAAGTATTTTTTTGTCTTTCACAACTGATATCCCGTGAATTTCTCTGCAAAAAATGCGCTTCTCGGACAGGGACCAAGAGAATCAATTTTTGATTTTTGATACCAGTGAAGAATATTGGATATCTGCTATTATCGGATGTCTAATATCTCCCGCCCAAAATTGGATTGAAGCTTTTCATTTTCATCCTATTTTAATTTTACTTTATGTATTACTATTATATTTAAATAATATATTAATGTTATATTAATATTAATATTATAATTATATTAATATTATAATTATATTAATATTATTATTATATTAATATTAATATCATATTAATATTATATTAATATTTATATTTATATTTATATTAATATTATTTTTATATTAAAATATTATATTCTCTACCTGCTAGAGAGAGAGAGAGATCCTACACCCTCTCTCTCTACAGTTCCTACTCTCTCTCTCCTAGGTATTATTGTTATACTATAAATATTAATAAATAATTAATACTAGTAATATTATACTATTATAAAATAGAGAAATAAATAATAATATAATATGAATATTTAAATAATTATATAATACTAATATTTAAATAATTATATAATACTAATCCTATTACCATCTAATATTAATATTAAAACAAATTTTTTTTTATAATATATAAACTAAAACTCATAAAATTGAAAAAACTTGAATCATAAAATTTTGAAATCAAAATGTTGTATTTGGGCGGGAGATATCAGATATACGATTAGGCTTGGTAGTTGCTTTGGGTTTTGGCTTTCCAATGCCAAACATGGTTGGTCAACCCAAATGACGTGTTCACCATATTTCCTCTGATCTACAGACTTAGACAATGTAGCTGACGACCTTTTTTTCACCAAAAATTGATGAAACAAAAAGGGTTTCTTAAAGACATTATCATCTTTCCATCAATATAATTGTTGAGAGAATTCGAGTTTAGTAAGTAATTATTACTTATTTTCTAGTTGAGATATCTCTAAAGTCCTGATTGACATACTGATTGAAAAAACACCATAACTTTCAAACGGTTTAACCTTTTTGAAATCCAAAAGATGCGTCACATTCTATGCTTCGTGTACTATAAGAAAAAAAAATTTGCAATTTAGTAAAGTTTAGAATTAGTTAAGGTGGTCAGACACGAGAGTTTTTTTATTTTGAATAAGTTATAGCAGAAAATCCATAATTAATTATTTATTTGGTAAAAAATTACACAAAAATATGCGTCACATTCGAGCATGGGTCTACTAGTTATATTTAGAATCTTGTGAAAATATATCATCATTTGATTGTGATTAAGGTGGTCAAACATACATGTACTTTTTATCTTTTTCCTAAAATATTTGTAGTATTGCATTGAAATCTAAAATATTGAACAATTAGATTAATTTTTTTTAGACAAGGGATAGTAGTTTAGAAACTACATTCAATTTCATACAAATTGTGTTCTTGCAACTTTTTCACATAAGGTGGATAAGATGTTCAACTTTTTACGTCAAGTTCATGACTAACCCTGATCTTCTGAATTTTCATTGCCACTAAAGGCCATAGCTTGGTATACCATGATCCCGCACATACCTACATTCATTTTTCAACTATAAATAATAATTTAAAGTCTTGAATTCTTAAACTTAAACAAAGAAATTCATATATTCTAATCTTCATTTGTCATACTAATTAATCTTACAAGTTTTCCATCTAGACTTAAACATAAGTATAAATTAAATTCAATCTAAATTTCTAATTTGTAAACCCTAAACATAATAAACAACATTAAGTTTTTATAATATACTTAATATTGTTAAAAAATCTAATTTAATATCATAAATTTAATTTTATTCTCCTTAACATATCATATTTTTAATTTTATTTAATAATGTTAAAAATATATATATATGATATGTAATGTGAACCATGTTTAGATCACAAGAACTCATGAATCTAAAAACTGAATAAATAAATGTAAATGTAGGCATATAATCTTCTTGAGGGAAGATAACTATAAAGTTTCACATTTTGTTTATAAAGTTAAACTAGAATACCTATATTTTCAATAAATAAATTGTTAACACTTGTTTTGATTAAGGAAAAAAAAGTTTTGAAAGGACTCGAAACCTTTTACAAATAGTAAAGAACCGAGAGATAGAACATTATGAGAACCAAGTTATAGTTGTGAATCAACACCAAACACACCAAAGGGAGTAAACAAGCACTCCCACAAAGAAGAAACCATGACTAGAACAACAGTCAACAAAAAAGGAGAGCAGGAGATCATTTAGTCCCACCCATATGTGACCTTAAATTCATATCAAAAGGAGGCTTGGGAGACTTAAATCTCTTTCCTTTGACAGTTTTCCATCCTTCCTCCATCAACAACGCATCATTCTTCCCCGAAAAAGAAAAATCAGAGAAACCCACTACCCGAGAGGCAGGGCTGTCCATCCCAACACACGCAGGGATAGAGACAACAATCCCCCCAAAGGAGACTGGGTGCCAACCACATCACCAGCATTAAGGATAGAAATAATAGAGATAGCATCAACCTCAGGGGCAGGGATAGTAGCCACAACACCTGACATAACAACAACAACATCATTCTGACGCAGGACAACATCAGGTTTAGAAAAAGAAACATCCTTCAGGGTAGCATCCGTAGTTCAACGACATTAGCTTTAGTAGAGGGAAAATGCTGAGGTGGACTATCATCCAAACCCCCATCATTAGAAATTTTTTGAACCTAATAATGGTGGTCTTTTGCACCCACCCACCAAGAGGGCGGTTTCTTTGATTTTCCCCTATCTGATAAACACCTGGTAGAAATATGGTCAATCTTGTGGTTCTTTCTGCATCTGAACGAAATTCCCTCATAATCAAGGGTCTAGGTCCAAGAACCCCAAGGACAATCCAAGGTCAACATCTTAGGGAGACCCTTAGAGACATCAACCTCCACAAGGATAAGAGCATATGTCGGATGAAAGATGTTAGAAGAACCTGAATCAACCATCTGAAAATCCCCAATGGCCTCGCCTACAACCTCCAAGACAAAGTCTATCCAGAGATGCAGGGGAAGATTCGTAAG
The DNA here is from genome assembly GCA_018584345.1 of Thuja plicata. Classification (NCBI taxonomy): domain Eukaryota; kingdom Viridiplantae; phylum Streptophyta; class Pinopsida; order Cupressales; family Cupressaceae; genus Thuja; species Thuja plicata. Next base: position 272,051 of record MU225085.1, on the reverse strand, counting down.
CTGAACCCATAAAGGAATTTTACTAAAAGATTCAATAGAAGGATCAAAATCCTTATGCCAGGGTTTGTCCATCAAAGGATAATGATCATCCCAAGTGAAGGAACTACACAGAATAGTATCCCGATCTTCAACATTGTCAAATTTCACTATAAAAAAACCCCTTGCCATAGGATATATCTAAAAAGATTCAACCAAAAAAGGTTCCCAACATTTGGACATCCAAGCATGTAAATCAGAAAGAGAGGGCCAAAAATCCCTGAATCTAAAGATACCAGCAAAAAGGAAAAGTCCTCTGCAAGATTAAAAATCTCATCAATTATGTCCCTTTCAAGATTAACCACCAAAGGGTTACTTACTGCGACAAGCGTAACAGATCTGGATCGATGATCACCCCTCCCAGGAAGAGTAAGACCAAAGGAAGAAGGCGTGTTGATATCAGCTTGAAAAGCCGCAACATCAGCGTAGGGAGCAGGGCCAACAGACTCATCTATATAATGAAGACATTTTTAATGGTCAAGGTATATATATAACTAATCATAATTCATTGTTCCTCATGTCTACACAAGTTGTCCACTTGCTGGCGTCTTCCATAAATTTCACGATCCTGTCATTTTGAATATGGATAACATAAGGTGTGTTGGCACTGGGACTCTCTGCTGCTGTGGGGTTGCTAGAGGGGGTTTGGAAGATATTGGGTCAGCATGAACTGGGATGACTCTATCTCTTTCTCTATCCAACATATTATGTAATTTTCTCTTAAGTTCATATAGGAATATACACTTGTTATACTTATAAAATTATCAATTTCTTTTGGGTAGTTGACAATTGCAACATTTATATTTTTATCCTTTTTTTTAATAATTTATCCAAATTTCCAGATTTAAATAAACCTCCGAAAGAAGTTTCAAACAATTATACAAACATGAAAATATTTTTAAACATTTTTATGTGTCAAGATACAAAAAAAAACTCATCTATAACTGATCATAATTCATTGTTCCTCATGTCTACACAAGTTGTCCACTTGCTGGGGTCTTCCATCAATTTCACGATCCTGTCATTTTGAATATGGATACCATAAGGTGTGTTGGCACTGGGACTCTCTACTGCTGTGGGGTTGCTAGAGGGGGTTTGATAGATATTGGGTTAGCATGAACTGCGATGACTCTATCTCTTTCTCTGTCCAACATATCATGTAATTTTCTCTTAAGTTCATCTAGAGCTTGGTCAAACATTGATGGATGTTCTTCCTATTTCTGAATAGATGTGTACCCATACGCAATCTCTTTTATAAGAATCTGATATCACCATCATTGAGAAAATTTAAAAATTTCTTCTCATCAACCTTCATGATAAGAGTGACCCACAAGACAACATTGTGATAGATGAGTCTCCGGAGAGACTCAGTAAGGAATATACCTTAACCATTAAAAATGTCTTCATTATGCAAATTCCAAATAATCCATAATATTTCAATAGTAAGTACAGACAAAAAGACATTACTACATTTCTTGAAGCCCAGGAAACTACCAGAAATAATTTACACAAAGATGAAGTAATGATGCAAAAATAGACCAAATATACCCCACACCTCTTTGGAAAACAAGCAATCAAAGAAAATGTGGATAACATTTTCAAAAGTACAATAAGAGAAAACATTGATATCCCCATTGGGTTTTTTTAATAGGCAACTTGTGCAGGAAGAGACACCACATGAAGAATGTGTTATTTGGCTCTACGGGTTTATGCCACAAAGATAGTTCAAATGTTTTTTGTATTTTGAAGGCTCTAGGTTTAGGTTCCATTGGTTATTGAGGTGAGAAATGATATCATGGCTATCAGAAAGCAATTTATATATGATTTTAGCTTTGGTGTTAGGAAAAGAGGTACCATCAGGCAATTTAAGACAAGAGATATTGTCTTCTTTGAATTCATAGTCCTTGGAAGGTTTAGTTTATGAAAATTCTCTCTCATCATTGAATATGTTCTCTATTGAATTTGTGGGATATCAAACTTTAGCCATAGTTCCTCCCAAGTTATTAGTCTCCCTTGTATAGTGATATTAGAGAATTGTTTAATTCCTTTGTGAGCCCAACTCCTAGGTGAGCAGCCTTGGATTAAGGCCAGTGGTTTTTTTTCATGCCCGAGATTCTACCAAATGGATTTATCTCCACATATATGATTGTTTACATCAATGATATTATTATTTGAAACCATCTTCCTAACACTTTCCCAACTTTTCCAGGTTGCCTTAAACACATTGGAGCCTATGACTTTAACAACAAAAACACTAGACGTCAAATCATTAATATGTAATCCCTTCTAGGATAAAGTGTTGACTGGGTTAGCTCTTGATATGTTGTTTCAAATTAGGACCTTCCATGGTTCATCCTCTAATATGGATTTTATAATACATTTGATAACCAGAGAGATCCCTTGTATTCTCATGTTCTTTGGGCCTAAACCTCCAAAATCTCTGCTCATTGTGCACCATTTCCAGTTGAGACCATGTATTTTCTTGTTTCTGTTTCCATCAGACCACATGAAATCCCTAATCTTCTTCTTTATATAGTTAAATTAAGCCTGATTAAACAAACAAGATGAAGCATAATAGATGGTGTAAGAGGATAAAATCTTTTGGCACACTTGCACTCTCCCAACTAGAGAGTGGTAGTTTGAGTTCCATTTCCCTATCTTTTTGTCAATTTTATCCTTAATCCAGTCCACATTTCTTGTAGATTAGGATTGACTAAAAATAGGATGCCCAAATACTTCACTCAGTGAGTTGGACCACTCCAAGTGAGTGAAAATATATTACACCACTTAGGAGGTTGATCATCCCAACCTAACATAATTGATTTAGGGATGATTTCGTGCTACCTGATGCTACACAAAAAAAATCTAATATATCCATGAGATTACTGACATTATCCTCATCTAGTTCAATAATAATTATAGTTTCATTTGCAAATTGGATGTTAGAGAGTTCATCCCTATTAGGGAGTTCAATACCTTTGAGTTTTGGGGATATCGCATTATATCTAAGAATATAGAACATGTCATCTACTGCAATGACAAATAGGGAAGGGGCCAAAGAGCAACCTTGCCTAATGGACCTGGAAATTAGAAGACATGAGGATCTCATACCATTCACTTCCAACCTTGCACAAGATCCATTCATTAGGATTTGGACCATATGACAGAGGAACTTTTGAAACCCCAAGCTCACCAACATCATATCTATAAACTTCCACTCAAATTTGTCATAAGCCTTTTCATAATAAGGTATAAGCATACATACTTTCTTTTCTAACTCCCTGGCCCAGTCTAGACCCTCCTAGCAAGTAATTAAGATCTCCAATATATACCTACCTTCCAAAAACCTGGTTTCAGTAGGGTTAATAACATGGGGTAATATGTTTTCAACCTAATTACTAGGACTTTGGCAAAAAAATTGTATGAGACATTTAGGAGTGTTACGGGCCTCCAATTTTTTAATCAAATTTTTATCTCTATCCTTGGGAATTAACTTAATAAGATTAGAATTGATGTCATCTCCAAGATATTTCTTGGTAATAGCTTCATTATATACCCATAGGAGGTCATTTCCTATCCATTCCAAGTTGTGTTTATAAACATCCACTGGTAGACCATCTGGCCTAGTGGCCTTCTCATTACTCAAAGAGAGAAGAGAATTATTTATTTCCTCAATAGAAATATGTTTACCAAGTGTCTCTACCTCACTAACTTATATCTAATATAAAATATTGTTCTTAATCTTATTTCTAGCTATCTTCATTTCTTGGCCCACATCATCAGTGGTGAACAACTTTCCCTAATAGACAAAAAATGCATTCAAAATCTCCTTTTGTGATCTGATTTATTTTCCTTCCTCCCAAATATAATTAATCCTATCTCTCGCTTCTTTAGCTTTGAGAATTTGAAAGAAGTATATGGAGCATTTGTCACCATGAATTATAATCCAATTTATTCTTTCCCTAGTTTTGGCCCCTTAGATCTTATAATTATGTATCCTTCTGAGAGAATCCCTGGCCTGTGCCATAGATTCTTTGGCTTCTATACTGCCTAGGTTGTCTTGAAATTTTTGTTCAACTAGGTATAGGTTGCATTGAATCTCCAATTCAACTCTTCTATTATCTTTGGATTTCTTCCTTCCAACAACTTCAAAAGAGATTTCCAACTAGCTATATTTTTATACCATCTTTCAATGGCACTATTGTGCTTAACAACCTCTCTATTATACAATCTAATCACATTGAGCACAATGAGAGTATCCTCATCTTTAAGAAGGCGGATATTAACAACAAAACCATCTTTCTTACACTTGTTATCATTGGCATTTCCAATCAAGATGATATCACTTAGGATAGGATGATTGTAATCAGTTGGATTGAAATGAGGTCTTTGATTATCATGGTAAAATGGAATAAAAAAATCAAGATACAAAAATCCCTTATCTGGCACCGACCCATAAGTATGGCCTCTGAAACCGTTATCAGTCCACAAAGATTGTGCAAAAGTAGCTATCCAGTCTTAAACTTCTGTGTCCTACCTCCAACAAGTTAGCATTTACATGCGACAAGGAGGAAGAATTGCCAGAGGGAGACCGTGCCTTACCATGTCGAGGCCTCCCATGCTTCTCTATATTTGAGTTCAATTTGCTGATGCAAATTTCTTTCCTCATTTTCTTAACAATTGTTATCTCTGATTGTAGATACGGAGGAATGAAAAACCCTTCCTCAGAAAGGTAATTTATCAATTAGTCAAGATCTGCAGTCTCTTTTAGTCCTGCCCATATCTACAAAAGTTCCACATTCCTTGCTATCACTAGTTTGCGAATCTCAAAACCCTTCTTGTCCCTTAATTTTTTAGACTAATTGTCATTTTGAATTGCTAAAATCTTTTTTTTTTTTAAATGGATGCAAAATCCTATAAAAAATTATCTAGTAATTAATTGAAAATAGATTTTATAATGAAACTTTTTATTAAGATTATTTTTCTGTAAGTTATTCCTTAATATACAAGTTAACTATTTTGTTA
>MU225085.1:244199-256901 GCA_018584345.1 Thuja plicata | reverse complement strand
ATTTTACTAGCCAATGTTATAGCATAAATTTCAAACTCAAAATTTATGTGCAATAATAAAACATGGAATACTTATCTTAAGTTTCAAATATTTCCTTTCGTAAGGTGTGCCCATATAGGAAATATCATACATAAATCAGCTCTCATCATAATTCTCCTTCAATGAATCCATACTCTTGGATGCTTCTATGATATTGTAAGAAGGAGTGTCATCTTTCCTCATATCCATCAATACTACATAACATCGACTCATAACTCATATTGCTGTCCTAATGATCGCCAATGCAAATGTGACAAAGAAAAAGATCAATCATGATTATAAGTAGCATCCAATCCAAATATAATCAAAATCTCTGAGATTTTGATCATAACTTTATTTGTAAGCATCCCTTTTGTGATTTTAGCTTAGATCATGGTTGGGTATATTCTGGGTTCAGAAAATCTAGACCCTTCCTCGATCTACATAGTCCACATGAATAAATCTGTTATGCCTAGTGAATTTCCCTCTTATGTTCACTGGTATACATTGATTCTCTCATTTGTGAGTAGACAACCAGCAAGAATAAAATGTCAACAATAATGGTGTGTATTGAACAATGAAAGTGTTGTAGTTTGCAAAGAATGACTATCGTCACATGATCATATCAATATCATTGGATAATAATAAATGTAGAACTGTTCCCGATAAAACAAAATACATGATATGACAGGTTGAGACGACTGAAGGTGGAGTAACATTCATATTCATAAGTGAGGGAAGCGTTCATCCATGCCCTCTCATTCTTAACTCCGCTACGTGGAGTAAAACTCAACATTCTCAGCAATTGAAAGCTATCCATTGATGAAATGAATCCCTCCATTTCCCCAATTCTACCAGTAACTGTTGAGTTTCAAGTATAAATAAATTATTGGGAGTGATGGATTCATTTCGTCCTCTAGCATGGACTATGGGGCCAGTGCAGACTCCACTACAAAGATGCCTGAGATATTTCGAGTATCAAAGCAGAAGATGTTGCTGCGATCCAAAAAGGATACCATTTGCAATCAAAATGTGCCATGAAATGATTGAAGGGACTATAATCTTCAAATTCCTCTATAGCCCGTATGAGGTTTTCTGATAGTGACCCATCAAAAACTCTTCTATCGGAGACTCTCATGCAATTTTCAACCACATTAATCAACTGCGGTCACCGCATAATTGTGGAGGTTCACTTTGTGATATCTGATACTCAAGATGATCTGCAGAAATTGTGACCCAGTTTTATTAGGCATTCACAATCAATATAAGTTGAAATGGAAGCAGTTATATCAGATAAACCGGCGCTTTCAGAGCTGACTACAACAAAAAAACATGGCGAGTAGGGCTAAAGGAGTCATGGTTTCTGTCATGATGGCCATCATTGTTGAGGAAATGATGAGAGCTTGTTCACCACATAGAAGTTCCCTCGCAGAGAAATCTGGGGCACCATCAACCGCACTTTGAATGGAAGAACACTCGCAAATCCCGTCCTCAACGTAGATGGTCACATTAGGGAGCACCTCCACACCATGGCTCTGCACATCAAAAACCCATTTTCTTTACATTGATTTTGACGGTTACGCTCCTGGCATGGCGCGTGGTGTGGCTCCTGTAGTGTGAGTTTTCATTAATGTTTCCTTCGTAACAAATCAGTTAATATTCATTAATTATCATAATCATATCTTCTTATTAAATCACTTCAGAAACCATGTCATTGACTTGGGTCATAAATTAAGCTTTTGATTTCTGATTTTGTATATACTAACACTGTTGTTTTATTTATTCATTCATAGCGCAGTCAATGATACATAGTTGCTGCCAACATAATATCACTCTTGTAATTTTTAGTAACGTCATTAACCACATTTTACAATTCCAAAAGTAGCCACGCCTAACTTTCATGGTCTCTCTTTAATGGATTTTTATTATACCACTGTGCATTTCAAGATCACTACTTAAATGGAATTGTCTGGTTGCTATCACATCTCCACGACATAGTCGTATCTCACACTGTAAATATATTTCATACATATGTATTGTAAGACATATGTATCGCATATGTCTCTAATCACGTCGATGTCCTTCCTTAAACCATTTATGTACTCACTGTTTATATGGTCTTCATCATATCGATCATCTTCATTATATTTATGTTAAGGTTCGGAATTAATTTTTAACTTCCTCCCTTTGTCTTGTTCAATGAATGGTATTTGATCGATTATTTTACCTTTCTTACATTTGCAACCTCGCTCTGATACCATATTAAGTTTTCTCAGATCGTTGCAAATGTAATAGCACTCTATGTTATATATTGTATGTGTTTTTCAAATGCAACAATCTCTCTTTCATTTATATTGTGAAAGAGGCTATAAGAGACATGTCCCTTCATGGGACATGTCTATTCATCATAATTTTTAATGTTTCATTAATCAATCATATATTAGAATAATATAAGTTTGCATTATATATATATATATATATATATTAATCAATATCAAAGTATTATATGTATTCTAAATGATCATATGACTCAGGCTACAAATATTAACATGTTGTAAGGAAGAAATCCAAAGATAATAGAAGATTTGAATCGGAGCATCAATGCAACATATGCTTGGTTGAAGAGTTATTGCCAGACAACCCAGGAAGTATAGAAGCCAAAGAATCTATGGCACAGGTCAGGGATTCTCTTAGAAGGATACATAATTATAATATCCAAGGGGCCAAAACTAGGGAAAGAATTAATTAGATTAGTCTTGTTGACAAAGGCTCCAAATATTTCTTTCAAAATATCAAAGCTAAAGAAGCCAGAGATAGGATTAATTGTATTTGGGAGGAAGGAAAAGAGATTAGATCACAAGAGGAGATTCTGAATGTATTTTCTGTCTATTATGATAAGTTTTTGACCACTGATGATGTGGGCCAAGAAATGGAGATCACTAGAAATAAGATTAAGTACATCATTTTGAATAAGATATCAGTTAGTAAGGTAGAGACACTTGATAAACATATTTCTGTTGAGGAAATAAATAATTCTATTCACTCTTTGAGCAATGAGAAGGCCCTTGGGATAAATGGTATAGCCGTGGATTTTTATAAACACAACTTGGAATTGTTCAGATTATTATGTCCCTACAAGATGCATGCCATGAGATAATTATAATGATTAACTGTCTATTGGTTTACCTTGTCTGTCCTTATTCTCCTTGATTACCGATAATGAGTATAACAATTTACCAAAATATAATAAATATGCAGAGTATACCAATCCATCCAAAAATTCATATGTGAAATGTAACACAGTAAAGTAATAAACCATACACACGTAACACATGGATTTTAACGTGGAAACCCTGTTAAGGAAAAAAACCATTGGGACCAGTACCCCAAATTTTCACTCTTCTGAAGTGAGCCCTATTAGGAGCCAACCTTGTTAAAGGTTACAAACACACTGTTAAGTGTGACCTTGTTAGAGGATTTTATACATAGAGGTTGTCACTTAGTATCAGGCATCTATTCCTACCATCATTGAATCAACCTCCTTCTTAGACTATCAATAGGCTTTAGGAAAATCTTTCTACCATCCTTGAATCAACCTCCTTCTTAGACTGTCAATAGGTATCAGGAAATTCCAATGCTAGTTTCATGAATCAACCTTTTTGTTACTCCTTGGGATGTACCTCATTATATAGAAGACTGTTAAGTCCTGCTCGGTTAAGAGACTTGATGCTTCAATGGTTAAACTAAAACATTATGACCTATTTATGATGCAACTTTGAATTGCAGATTGTCATATCTATTTAAGTACATTACCTCTCTGATCAATGTATCAATTCAATTCTTTGTGCTCCACACTTCGTGCTTTGTGATGTTGTGCTTCACTATTCGTCGGTGTCTGCAGAATTCTTTAGCTCTCCTTTAGGTTGATTGATCAGGACTGTATGAAGTTCTTCTTCTTTAGTTTCTCTTTAGCATCCTCCTTCTATTCACTCACCTTCCCATGCATACAAAAATTAATTAAGCTTGTCTCTTATATAGACATGATATTCATTGACTCTTGAATCATTGATTCTTGATTCTTGGCATGAAAAATAATCCAGCCAATCTAATTTAAAGCATAACTCCTGATTTATCTTGTAGTTATCTTCTTTCCAACTGTATAAATCTTGTTTAAACCAATCACTTAACTCTAGTTGATTAAAATAAAGAAAACAACCAGTTAAGTCTATCTTTGGCTCTTACTAGCTAGAGATATTTTGTCATTTTCTAAACTCTCTGTTCCATCGATCAACTCTGCAGTTAGTCATCGATGACAATTGTCAGTTTCATCGGTGTGACTCCAGTTAGCTTTAGGATCTCCGTCCGTCGGGCATCATTGGATTTTACTCGTCGGGCAACTCTGTTTTCAGCTCTTCGGGCATCCTGTGGTTTTGCTTCGTCAGGCAACACTATCTTCTACTCATCAAGTATCACTGTGACTTTTCTTCTTTTCCTTTATCGATGGTGTGCACTCCGTCGGTGTTGTCTTTCACTTAGTGAATACTTGAGTTTTATGCATTGCTAAAAGCATAACCTTTGTTCCATTGATTCTCTGAATTCTTTGGCATTATATACATGACCGTATAGATGATATCAAGTTGACATCAATGACAATACAAACTATTAACTGATTTAATGCCTTGCATTATCTTCAACTTAACATTATCAAACATTTAATCAGTTACATGTCATCAATCTCTCCCTATGACATTGATGGAAACAAACTTATATTATCACACTATACTATTTCTAATACAATATGAAATACAATTGTTGAGATTCATCAAACTACCAATCTCTCCCTTTTGTCAACTGATACATGTCTAAATTTTAGTAAGCTCTGTTTTAGCTTAGATTTGATTCTTGCAGCTTTTTACTTTCTGATGTGTTGAATCTTCTTCTTGTGTTAATTTCTCTCCTTTGCCTATTCTCTCTTTTATGATGTATTTTTCCCTTTTCAGCAACTTTCCCTTTGTATAAAATTTCATTCAATTTGCTCTCCCTAAGGATATAATCTCTCCTTGTTGGAGCAATCTGATAATGGATAATCTCTCTCTCTCTTTTCTAGAAGAATGTGATAATATGGATCTCTCTCCCTTTGACAATAATGCCAAACAAATATCTCATAGATATCTCATATTTATGTCAAACAATATTTTCTCTCCATCCATAATATATTCCTTGAATTTCCCTTATCCATCAGCAAAATAACAATATTTTATGGTGCTCATTTTTGGTATATACCTGTCTATATATAGATGTATCTTTGAAGTTCATGCTTTTGCTTGCATCAACATTAATGATATTTTGATAATATGTAGGCTAATGCAGCCTTCAGTCATATTACTGACTGGTAGACAAGGGTTTTACCCCTAGTCTCTTTCTCAAGTACTCAAATGTATCCTTGGGCAGTGGCTTGGTGAAGATATCAACTAATTGTTCCTTTGATTGCACATACTCAAGTATCACCTCTTTTTCTTAAACTTGTTCTCTTAAATAATAATACTTGATTGCAATGTGTTTAGTCTTGGAATCCATGACTGGATTCTTGGAAATGTTTATTGCACTGGTGTTATCACAATAGATAATGACTGGTTCTGAGATCTTCATATCCATACCTTCCAGCAACTATTTGATCCATGCAATGTTTGAGCAATTTTCAGCAGCAACAACATATTCTGCTTCTGTAGTAGACTGAGAGATGCATCCATGCTTCTTGCTAATCCATGTGACAAGTCTGTCACCCATAAAGAATGCTCCTCCAGTTGTGCTCTTTTGGTCATCAAGATTTCCAGCCCAATCAGCGTTGGTAAACACCTTAAGTTTAAATTTTCTTTCTCTTCTATACCATAAGCCAAATTCCTCAGTATTCTTCAGATATCTTAAAATTCTTTTCATAGTAGTCATATGTGATTCCCTGGGGTTAGCGAAAAATCTAGCAACAATTCCCACTACCTGTGCAATATCTGGTCTAGTGTGTACAACATACATGAGTTTTCCAATCATTGATATGTACAAAGTTTGATTTGCCTTTATTTTTCTTTCCTCCTTTGTCAACTTACTTCCAGTAGCTATCGGTGTTCCAACTAGTTTGGATTCTTCCATCTTGAATATTTTCAGGACCTCTTTGATGTATTTGGACTGTGTACTGAAAATTCCTTCACTTTGTTGTTGCATTCTTTAACATCTTCAAATTCAACATCGGAGAGTGAGGAAGAAAGCTCTATCATCATGTCGTTATGTTCATGCTTCTCTCTCATTTGTTCAACTGTTGGTGCTCTTGTGGGAAACACATATTCAGTTTCTAGGAATTGAGTAAAATCATTACCATTACCTGATAAGTGGAGTCTTATTCTGCTCTACCATGAAGCAAAATTATCATTGTTCAACTTGGGCACATCTCACCTATTCATCTTGTGATCTTTGTCTTTGGTCTTGAAACCTTCCTTCTAAGAACACAAGCTTTGATACCAATTGTTAGTAATAACTGAGAGGGGGGGGGGGGTGAATCAATGGTCTCAAAATATTATCCTTAATCTAACAACCAATCAAATAAACCTCAGACTATTATGTCCCTACAAGATACATGCCATGAGATACTTATAATGATTAACTATCTGCCGGTTTACCTTGTCTGTCCTTATTCTCCTTGATTACCGATAAGCAGTATAACTATTTACCAAAATACAGTAAATATGCAGAGTATACCAATCCATCCAAAAATGCATATGTGAAATGTAAAATAGTAAAGTAATAAACCATATACACATAAGACATGGATTTTAACGTGGAAACCCTATTAAGGGAAAAAACCACAGGGACCGGTACCCCAAATTTTCACTCTTTTGAAGTGAGCACTATTAGGAGCTAACCTTGTTAAAGGTTATAAACACACTGTTAAGTGCGACCTTGTTAGAGGATTTTATACATAGAGTTTGTCACTTCATATCAGGCATCTATTGCTACCATCCTTGAATCAGCCTCCTTCTTAGACTGACAATTGGCTTTAGGCAAATCTTGCTACCATCCTTGAATCAGCCTCCTTCTTAGACTGTCAATAGGTATCGGGCAAGTCTAATGCTAGTTTCATGAATCAACCTTTTTGGCACTCCTTGGGATGCACCTCAATATATAGAAGATTGTTAAGTCATGCTTGGTTAATAGACTTGATGCTTCAATGGTTACACTGAAACATTATGACCTGTTTATGATGCAAATTTGAATTGCATATTTTTAGATCTATTTAAGTACATTACCTCTCTGATCAATGTATCAATTTGATTATTTGTGCTCCACACTTTCTCTCTATGATGATGTGCTTCACTGTTTGTCAGTGTCTGCAGAATTATTTAGCTCTCCTTTAGCTTGATTGCTTAGGATTGTATGAATTTCTTCTTCATCAATTTCTCTTCAGAATCCTCTTTCTATTCACTCCCCTTCCCATGCATACGGAAACGAATTAAGCTTGTCTCTTATATAGACATGATATTCATTGATTCTTGATTCTTGATTCTTGATTCTTGGCATGAAAAACAATCCAGCCAATCTGATTTAAAGAATAACTCCTGATTTATCTCGTAGTTATCTTCTTTCCATCTGTACAAATCTTCTTTAAATCAATCACTTAACTCTGGTCAAATAAAACAAAGAAAACAACTAGTTAAGTCTATCTTTAGCTCTTGCCTGCTAGATATTTTGTAGTTTTCTGAACTCTTTCTGCCCTCGGACAACTCTACAGTTAGTCCTCAGTGACAACTGTTAGTTTCGTAGGTGTGACTCCAGTTAGCTTCGGGATCTCCATCCGTCAGGCATCATTGGATTTTACTCATTGGGCAACTCCATTTTTCAGCTTTTCGGGCATCCTGTCATTTTGCTTCATCAGGAAACACTATCTTCTGCTCATCGGGTATCACTATGAATTTTCTTCTTTGCCTTTACCGATAGTGTGCACTTCGTCATTGTTGTTTGTCACTTAGTGAATACTTGACATTTATGCATTGCTGAAAGCATAACCTTTGTTCTATTGATTCTCTAAATTCTTTTGCATTATATACATGACCGTACAGATGATATCAAGTTGAAATCGATGATAATACAAACCATTAACTGATTTAATGCCTTCCATTATCTTCAACTTAACAATATCAAACATTTAATCAGTTACATGCCATCAGGAATGGATAGGAAATGACCTTCTGTAGGTATATAATGAATCTATTAAAAGAAATCTCTTGGAGATGACATCAATTCAAGTTTGATTAAGTTAATTCCCAAGGATGGAGATAAAACTTTGATGAAAAATTGAATGCCCATAACACTCCCAAATTTCTCATAAATTTTTTTGGCCAAAGTCCTAGCAATTAGGTTGGAAAACATATTACTCCATGTTATTAAGCCTAGCAATTAGGGATTTTTGTTTCTTAGTTTTTTTAATTCCATTTTACCATGATAATTAGAAACCTCATTACAATCCACTTGCTTACCATCATCCTATCCTAAGTGATACCATCCTGATTGGAAATGACAATCATAACAAGGGTAAGAAAGATGGTTTTGCCATTAATATCAGTCTTCTTACAGAAGAGGATATAATCACAGTGGTCAATGTGATTAGATTGTATAATAGAGAGGTTGTTAAGCAGAATAATGCCATTGAAAGATTGTCTCAAAATATAGCCAGTTGGAAAACTCTTTTCCAGGTTGTTGTAAGGAAGAAATCCTAAGATAATAGAAGATTTGAATCTTAGCTTCAATGCAACGTATGCCTAGTTGAAGAGAAATTTCTAGACAACCCAGGAAGTATAGAAGCCAAAGAATTTATGGCACGGGCCAAGGATTCTCTTAGAAGGATACATAATTATAATTTCCAAGGGGCCAAAAATAGGAAAAGAATTAACTGGATTACTCTTGTTGACAAAGGCTCCAAATACTTCTTTCAAATTCTCAAATCTAAAGAAGCAATAGATAGTATTAATTGTATCTGGGAGGAAGGAAAAGAGATTAGATCACAAGAGGAGATTCTGAATGCATTTTCTTCCTATTAAGACAAGTTGTTGACCACTGATGATGTGGGCCAAGAAATGGAGATTGCTAGAAATAAAATTATGTAGATCATTTTGAATAAGATATCAGTTAGTAAGGTAGAGGCACTTGATAAACATAAATTTTTGTTGAGGAAATAAATAATGCTATTCACTCTTTGAGCAATGAGAAGGCCCCTGGGCCAGATGGTATAGCCCTAGATTTTTATAGACACAACTTGGAATGGATAGGAAATGACCTCTTGTAGGTATATAATGAAGCTATTAACAAGAAATGTCTTGGAGACGACATCAATTTAAGTTTTATTAAGTTAATTCCAAAGGATGGAGATAAAAATTTGATGAAAAAATGGATGCCCATAACACTCCTAAATGTCTCATACAAAAGTTTGGCCAAAGTCCTAACAATTAGGTTGGAAAACATATTACCCCATGTTATTAAACCTAGAAATTAGGGATTTTTGTATCTTGGTTTTTTTAATTCTGTTTTACCTTGATCATCAGAAACCTCATTACAATCCACTTGATTACCATCATCCTATCCTAAGTGAGATCATCCTGATTGGAAATAACAATGATAACAAGGGTAAGAAAGATGGTTTTTCCATTAACATCGGTCTTCTTAAAGATGAGGATATTCTCACAGTGGTCAATGTGATTAGATTGTATAATAGAGAGGTTGTTAAGCACAATAATGCCATTGAAAGATGGTCTCGAAATATAACAAGTTGGAAAACTCTATTCTAGGTTGTTGTAAGGAAGAAATCCAAAGATAATAGAAGATTTGAATCAGAGCTTAAATGTAACGTATGCCTGGTTGAAGAGTAATTTCCAAACAACCCAGGAAGTATAGAAGCCAAAGAATCTATGTTACAGGCTAGGTATTCTCTTAGAAGGATACATAATTATTATATCCAAGGGGCCAAAACTAGGAAAAGAATTAATTGGATTACTCTTGTTGACAAAGCATTCAAATACTTCTTTCAAATTCTCAAAGCTAAAGAATCCATAGATAGGATTAATTGTATTTGGGAGGAAGGAAAAGAGATTAGATCACAAGAGGAGATTTTGAATGCATTTTCTGCCTATTACGACAAGTTGTTGACCACTGATGATGTGGGCCAAGAAATGGAGATTGCTAGAAATAAGATTAAGTAGATCATTTTGAATAAGATATCAGTTAGTAAGGTAGAGGGACTTGATAAATATATTTTTGTTGAGAAAATAAATAATGCCATTCACTCTTTGAGCAATGAGAAGGCCCATGGGCCAGATTGTATAGCCATGGATTTTTATAGACACAAATTGGAATGGATAGGAAATGACCTCCTCTAGGTATATAATGAAGCTATTAACAAGAAATATCTTGGAGATGACATTAATTCAAGTTTGATTAAGTTAATTCCCAAGGATGGAGATAATACTTTGATGAAAAATTAGATGCCCATAACACTCCTAAATGTCTCATACAAAAGTTTAGCCAAAGTATGAGATTTTTGTATCTTGGTTTTTTTAATTCCATTTGGCCATGATAATTAGAAACCTTATTACAATGCACCTCCTTACCATCATCCTATCTTAAGTGATATCATCCTGAGTAGAAATGACAAAGATAACAAGAGTAAGAAAGATGGTTTTTCCATTAATATCATTCTTCTTAAAGATGAGGATATTCTCACAGTGGGCAATGTGATTAGATTGTATAATAGAGAGGTTGTTAAGCACAATTATGCCATTGAAAGATGGTCTTAAAATATAGCTAGTTGGAAAACTCTTTTCTAGGTTGTTGTAAGGAAGAAATCCAAAGATAATAGAATATTTGAATTGGAGCTTCAATGCAATGTATGCCTGGTTGAAGAGCAATTTCTAGACAACCTAGGTAGTATAGAAGCCAAAGAATCTATGGCACAGGCCATGGATTCTCTTAGAAGGATACATAATTATAATATCCAAGGGGAAAAAACTAGGGAAAGAATTAATTGGATTAGTCTTGTTAACAAAGGTTCTAAATACTTCTTTCAAATTCTCAAAGCTAAAGAAGCCAGAGATAGGATTAATTGTATTTGGGAGGAAGGAAAAGAGATTAGATGACAAGAAGAGACTCTGAATGCATTTGTTGCCTATTACAAAAATTTGTTGACCACTGATGATGTGGGCCAAGAAATGGAGATTGCTATAAATAAGATTAAGTAGATCATTTTAAATAAGATATCAGTTAGTAAGGTAGAGGCACTTGATAAACATATTTGTGTTGAGGAAATAAATAATGCTATTCACTCTTTGAGAAATGAGAAGGCCCCTAGGCCAAATGGTATAGCTGTGGATTTTTATAAACACAACTTGGAATGGATAGGCAATGACTATAAGGAAACTCAGGTGCGGAAACAGCTTCCTACACTAATCTCTATAGGAAAGTATTGTGCAAATTCTTTTAAATCCTTACAATTTTAGATTCACTAACTACTTTAACAATGATATTGTAGCCACATACCATGCATACAGAAAATAGAGAATGACACATTGATTTACCCTGGGGAAAACTTTTTGGTAAAAAACCCCAGCACTCCAAAAACTGCACAATGTATTATCTTCAACACAAAAGTTACAACACACTTGCAATGCAAGTTCTTTCAGGAGACATTCGACACTCTAAGACAAATCCAGTAGCACCAGATCAAACCAACAATACACTCTTTTCGTATCCTTTCTTGTAACCGTAAAAAAAACTTATATCATGCGCTTTCCTTTTTAGGGCAACTTCCAAGGATAGCCGTATTAGGGTTTTACCATTCTCCACGAAAATAGGAACCCTAAAATTTTTTTAACCCCACGATTGTGGAAGAGTGTAAATTACTCAACTTTATCAGTTGCCACATGTCTTGCATGTCTTCACCTATCATTCAAATCTCCTAGAAATAGCTCTTACGTGTCATAAGAATCTATCATAACCATTTCAACCATGATCTCCTTACACACAATTCAAGATGCCAACACATCAAGTGGAGTGACACATAAACATGCCAACTAGACATGTACACTCACACTTAATTACATTGTTTGCAAGAAAATACATTTTACAAAACAAATAATAAGAATAGGAATTATCCAAGGTTGAGACACCTTATTCCTAACATTCTCCCACTTGTCGAACACCTTGTAAGAGCAATAGGAACATAAAAGGAACTAACCTCTATGGGCCAAAAGGCCCATAGACTCCGAACACCATCTAAACTTCACAGTGCCCACTAGTTTCATTAATGCATCTGCAACATTCTTCACAGTATCTACCTTCTCCAAATTTACCTTTCTATATTTCACCATATCTCTCACAAAGTGAAACTGCACATCAATGTGCTTCGTTCTGGCATGGAAAGTTGGATAATTCGCAAGGCAAATAGCGCTCTGACTGTCACACCAAATAGTAATCTATTCTGCATCAACACCAACATCAGAACACAATATCCTAAGCCAAATGGCTTCCTTAAAAGCATGAGTAGTAGCCATGTACTCAGCTTCTGTAGTGGACAAAGCAACCATAGGTTGTCGCTTACTCATCCAACTGATGGCACCACCAAACATAGTGAACACATAAGCACTGGTGGAT
>MU225085.1:209607-234117 GCA_018584345.1 Thuja plicata | reverse complement strand
AAGGAGAGATGAAGACAAGGGAGGCCTAAAAGGTCTTAAATATATGTAATTTGGCCAATAGAGCCACAAAATATAATGAAATGCACTAAAAGTGCCAAAAAGATGTAATGTTGTCATGTGGGAAAAAAAAGGCCTAAAGGGATAATGTAAGAGTTAAAGGGGTAGATTAAAGATTTTTTTTTTGTTTTATGATCCATAAGGTCTTATATGACCATATTAATGTAGTGAGGGTGATATTTATATCCTTGGTACAAGGAAGGACAAAGTTATAGAGATTGTCAAAGAATGACAATATGTTAGTAATCTTTGTTAAGGGGAAACCAATGACCAAAAGTTGGTTCTAAGGTAGTTATTGGGTTTGGTTCAGTAAAAAACTGATTGAAACATATTTATATATGTTGTAAGATTCGAAAATAAAGAGAGGGGGTGGTTGTGACAAGTTTGTTGTTAATAAAAATAAAGTTTTCTGCAATTTTCCTTATTCTACCATAACAGAACAGTCTGATTGTGGACTTTTATTTCTTGTCTTATTCTTACTGTAAGGTTCTAAAACCTATTGTATTGTATAAAATAATGACTCTACTTCATTTTGGCTTTTGAATCACCTGATTCCATTAAGTATTGGCAAAGTTATTCAATTTTTGGTGTAGGCTGTCCAAACCCTCAATAGGGAAATCCGAGGAGATAAAAATGTGATTTCTATTTCGTTAAACATGGAAGAAGCCTATCATCTTGGAAAGGGATGAAGGAGATGATGTATATTAACTTTCCATGAAGTTGTAGGAGCCCATGCAAGGTTTTGGCATGTGCTTGAAGTAGTGGAAGTGACTGGTTATGAGGAAATGAAGGAATGACTGTCAAAGGAAAAAATAGTCTCAATGCGGGGGACATATCTCCTTAATGAACCGTTGGATCTGACCAAATTTTGGATATGTTGGAGAGGGCTAGGTTAGGCCAAATCTGACTGGAGTGATTGAGGAATGTGATTGGAGTCAAAAGTTATGAATGTCTGTGTACGGGTCTATCTAAGAGGACAACGAGAAGGTAAATTGATTGTGTTTAATCAAGAAGTTGTATTGTTGAGTCAAATGGAGAGGATGGAGTGTGGATAGGGATTAGATGGTCCAAGTTTTATGTTCCAATGATGATATTAATGGAACAACTTAAAGTTTTGGTTAAGGGAAGATCATTATTAAAGTGTTATTGGTCTAATGTATGGGATCAAATTGTGAAAGGGTATGTTTGTTGATGAGGATAGTCACAAGTGAGGGGAGATATGATCAAACATGATCAAACAAGTTGATAAGAGGGGTGATGAGAGTTGTCTACAAGGTGTAGAGTCTAGTGGAAAGAACCATTGTTGACTAGAGAGAGGTATATTATGTGGGTAGGGTCCAGGAGATTGATCCATTGAAGGAGGATCAAACAGATTTGATAGGATGTTTCCTAGTAACGACTAGTGCTCCGCATCAAAAACACTTATATCATGCGCTTTCCTTTTTAGGGAAAATTCCAAGGATAGCCGTATTAGGGTTTTACCATTCTCCAAGAAAATAGGAACCCTAAAAAACTGCACGATTGTGGAAGAGTGTAAAGTACTCAACTTTATGAGTTGCCACATGTCTTGCATGTCTTCACTTGTCATTGAAATCTCCTAGAAATAGCTCTTACGTGTCATAGGAATCCGTCATAACCATTTCAGCCATGATCTCCTTACACAATTCAAGATGCTGACACATCAAGTGGAGTGACACATCAACATGCCAACTAGACATGTACACTCACACTTAATTACATTATTTGCAAGAAAATACATTTTACAAAACAAATAATAAGAATAGGAATTATCCAAGGTTGAGACACCTTATTCCTAACAATGACCTCCTGTAGGTATATAATGAAGCTATTAAAAGAAATATCTTGGAGACAACATCAATTCAAGTTTGATTAAGTTAATTCCCAAGGATGGAGATAAAAATTTGATGAAAAATTGGATGCCCATAACACTCCTAAATGTCTCATACAAAATTTTGGCCAAAGTCCTAGCAATTAAGTTGGAAAACATATTACCCCATGTTATTAAACCTAGCAATTATGGATTTTTGTATCTTGGTTTTTTTAATTCCTCTTTACCATGATAATCACAAACCTCATTACAATCCACTTCCTTACCATCATCCTATCCTAAGTGGTATCATACTGATTGGAAATAACAATGATAACAAGGATAAGAGAGATGCTTTTGCCGTGAATATCAGTCTTCTTAAAAATATGATGATATTCTCACAGTGATCAATGTGATTAGATTGTATAATAGAGAGGTTGTTAAGCACAATAATGCCATTGAAAGATGGTCTCAAAATATAGCTAGTTGGAAAAATCTTTTCTAGGTTGTTGTAAGGAAGAAATCCAAAGATAATAGAAGATTTTAATCGGATCTTCAATGCAACATATGCCTGGTTGAAGAGAAATTGCCAGACAACCCAGGCAGTATAGAAGCCAAAGAATCTATGGCATGGGCAAGGGATTCTCTTAAAAGGATACATAATTATAATATCCAAGGGGCCAAAACTAGGGAAAGAATTAATTGGATTAGTCTTGTTGACAAAGGCTCCAAATACTTCTTTCAAATTCTCAAAGCTAAAGAAGGCATAGATAGGATTAACTTTATTTGGGAGGAAGGAAAAGGGATTAGATCACAAGAGGAGATTTAGAATGCATTTGCTGCTTATTATGACAAGTTGTTGACCACTGATGATGTGGTCCAAGATATGGAGATTGCTAGAAATAAGATTAAGTAGATCATTTTGAATAAGATATCAGTTAGTAAGGTAGAGGAACTTGATAAACATAAATTTTTGTTGAGGAAATAAATAATGCTATTCACTCTTTGAGAAATGAGAATGCCACTAGGAATGGATAGGCAATGACCACTTGTAGGTATACAATGAAGATATTAACAAGAAATCTCTTGGAGATGAAATCAATTCAAGTTTGATTAAGTTAATTCCCAAGGATGGAGATAAAACTTTGATAAAAAAATGGATGCCCATAACAATCCTAAATGTCTCATACAAAAGTTTGGACAAAGTCCTAGCAATTAGGTTGGAAAACATATTACCGCATGTTATTAAACCTAGAATTTTGGGATTTTTGTATCTTGGTTTTTTAAATTCTGTTTTACCTTGATAATCAGAAACCTCATTAAAATCCACCTGATTACCATCATCCTATCCTAAGTGACATCATCTTGATTGGAAATAACAATGATAACAAGGGTAAGAAAGATGGTTTTTCTATTAATATCAGTCTTCTTAAAGATGAGGATATTCTCACAGTGGTCAATGTGATTAGATTATATAATAGAGAGGTTGTTAAGAACAATAATGCCATTGAAAGATGGTCTCAAAATATAGCTAGTTGGAAAAATCTATACCAGGTTGTTGCAAGGGAGAAATCCAAAGATAATAGATTATTTGAATCGAAGCTTAAATGTAACATATGCCTGGTTGAAGAGTAACTGCCAGACAACCCAGGCAGTATAGAAGCCAAAGAATCTATGGCACAGGCTAGGGATTCTCTTAGAAGGATACATAATTATAATATCCAACGGGCAAAAACTAGGGAAAGAATTAATTGGATTACACTTGTTGAAAAAGGCTCCAAATACTTCTTTCAAATTCTCAAAGCTCAAGAATCCATAGATAGGATTAATTGTATTTGGGAGGAAGGAAAAGAGTTTAGATCACAAGAGGAGATTCTGAATGCATTTGCTGCCTATTACGACAAGTTGTTGACCACTGATGATGTGGGCCAAGAAATGGAGATTGCTAGAAATAAGATTAAGTAGATCATTTTGAATAAGATATAAGTTAGTAAGGTAGAGGCACTTGATAAACATATTTCTGTTGAGGAAATAAATAATGCTATTCACTCTTTGAGCAATGAGAAGGCCCCTGGGCCAGATTGTAAAGCTGTGGATTTTTATAGACATAAATTGGAATGGATAGGCAATGACCTCCCGTAGGTATATAATGAAGCTATTAACAAGAAATCTCTTGGAGATGACATCAATTCAAGTTTGATTAAGTTAATTCCCAAGGATGGAGATAAAACTTTGGTGAAAAGTTGTATGCCCATAACACTCCTAAATGTCTCATACAAAAGTTAAGCCAAAGTCTGATATTTTTGTATCTTGTTTTTTTTAATTCCATTTTACGATGATAATCAGAAACCTTATTACAATCCACCTACTTGCCATCATCCTATCCTAAGTGATATCATCCTGATTAGAAATGACAAAGATAACATGGGTAAGAAAGATGGTTTTGCCGTTAATATCAGTCTTCTTAAAGATGAGGATATTCTCACAGTGGTCAATGTGATTAAATTGTATAATAGAGAGGTTTTTAAGCACAATAATGACATTGAAAGATGTTCTCAAAATATAGGTAGTTGTAAAACTCTTTTCCAGGTTGTTGTAAGGAAGAAATTTAAAGATAATAGAAGATTTGAATTGGAGCTTCAACGCAACATGTGCCTGGTTGAAGAGAAATTTCCAAACAACCCAGGCAGTATAGAAGCCAAATAATCTATGGCACAGGCCATGGATTCTAATATAAGGATACATAATTATAATATCCAAGGGGAAAAAACTAGGGAAAGAATTAATTGGATTAGTCTTGTTGACAAAGGCTCCAAATACTTCTTTCAAATTCTCAAAGCTAAAGAAGCCAGAGATAGGATTAATTGTATTTGGGAGGAAGGAAAAGAGATTAGATCACAAGAGGAGACTCTGAATGCATTTTCTTCCTATTACAAAAATTTGTTGACCATTGATGATGTGGGCCAAGAAATGGAGATTGCTAGAAATAAGATTAAGTAGATAATTCTGAATAAGATATCAGTTAGTAAGGTAGAGGCAGTTGATAAACATATTTGTGTTGAGGAAATAAATAATGCTATTCACTCTTTGAGAAATGAGAGGGCCCCTAGACCAAATGGTATAGCCGTGGATTTTTATAAACACAACTTGGAATGGATAGGCAATGACCTCCTGTAGGTATATAATGAATCTATTAAAAGAAATCTCTTGGAGACGACATTAATTCAAGTTTGAATCAGTTAATTCCAGAGGATGGAGATAAAAATTTGATGAAAAATTGGATGCCAATAACACTCCTAAATGTCTCATACAAAATTTTGGCCAAAGTCCTATCAATTAGGTTGGAAAACATATTATCCCATGTTATTAAACCTAGCAATTATGGATTTTTGTATCTTGGTTTTTTTAATTTTTTTTTACCATGATAATCAGAAACCTCATTACAATCCACTTCCTTACCATCATCCTATCCTAAGTGGTATCATCCTGATTGGAAATGACAATGATAACAAGGGTAAGAAAGATGGTTTTGCCGTGAATATAAGTCTTCTTAAATATGAGGATATTCTCACAGTGGTCTATGTGATTAGATTGTATAATAGAGAGGTTGTTAAGCACAATAATGCCATTGAAAGATGGTCTGAAAATATAGCTAGTTGGAAAACTCTTTTCTAGGTGGTTGTAAGGAATAAATCCAAAGATAATAGAAGATTTTAATCGGAGCTTAAATGCAACATATGCATGGTTGAAGAGAAATTTCCAGACAACCCAGGCAGTATAGATGCCAAAGAATCTATGACACGGGCCAGGGATTCTCGTAGAGGGATACATAATTATAATATCCAAGGTGCCAAAACTAGGGAAATAATTAATTGGATTAGTCTTGTTGACAAAGGCTCCAAATACTTCTTTCAAATTCTCAAAGCTAAAGAAGGTAGAGATAGGATTAATTGTATTTGGGAGGAAGGAAAAGGGATTAGATCACAAGAGGAGATTTAGAATGCATGTTTTTCCTATTACGACAAGTTCTTGACTACTGATGATGTGGGCCAAGAAATGGAGATCGCTAGAAATAATATTAAGTAGATCATTTTGAATAAGATATCAGTTAGTAAGGTAGACGCACTTGACAAACATATTTCTGTTGAGGAAATAAATAATGATGATCACTCTTGGAGAAATGAGAAGGCCCCTGGGCCAGATGGTATAGCCATGGATTTTTATAAACACAACTTGGAATGGATAGGAAATGACCTCCTGTAAGTATATAATGAAGATATTAACAAGAAATCTCTTGGAGACGACATCAATTCAAGTTTGATTAAGTTAATTCCCGATGATGGAGATAAAACTTTGATAAAACATTTGATGCCCATAACACTCCTAAATGTCTCATACAAAATTTTTGCCAAAGTCTTAGTAATTAGGTTGGAAAACATATTACCCCATGTTATTAAACCTAGAAATTAGGCATTTTTGTGTCTTGGTTTTTTTAATTATGTTTTATCTTGATAATTAGAAACCTCATTATAATCCACCTGATTATCATCATCCTATCCTAAGTGATATCATCCTGATTGGAAATGACAAAGATAACAAGGGTAAGAAAGATGGTTTTGCCGTTAATATCAGTCTTCTTAAAGATGAGTATATTCTAACAGTGATCAATGTGATTATATTGTATAATAGAGAGGTTGTTAAGAACAATATTGCCATTGAAAGATGGTCTCAAAATACAGCTAGTTGGAAAACTCTTTTACAGGTTGTTGTATAGAAGATTTGAATTGGAGCTTCAATGCAATGTATGCCTGGTTGTAGAGCAATTGCCAGACAACCCAGACAGTATAGAAGCCAAAGAATCTATGGCACAGGCCAGGGATTCTCCTAGAAGGATACATCGTTATAATATCCAAGGGGCCAAAACTAGGGAAATAATTAATTGGATTAGTCTTTTTGACAAAGGCTCCAAATACTTCTTTCAAATTATTAAAGCTAAAGAAGCCAAAGATAGGATTAATTATATTTCAGAGGAAGGGAAAGAGATTAGACCACAAGAGGAGATTATGAATGCATTTGTTTCCTATTACGACATGTTGTTGACCATTTTGAATAATATATCAGTTAGTAAGGTAGGGCATTTGATAAACATATTTCTGTTGATGAAATAAATAATTCTATTCTCTTTGAGCAATGAGAACGCCCCTGGGCCCGATGGTATAGCCATGGATTTTTATAAACAAAACTTGGAGTGGATAGGCAATGACCTCTGGTAAGTATATAACAAGACATCAATTCAAGTTTTATTAAGTTATATCCCAAGGATGGAGATAAAACTTTGATGAAAAATTGGATGCCCATAACACTCCTAAATGTGTCATACAAAATTTTGGACAAAGTCCTAGCAATAAGGTTGGAAAACAGATTACCCCATGTTATTAAACCTAGAAATTAGGGATTTTCATATCTTGGTTTTTTAATTCCATTTTACCATGATAATCAGAAACCTCATTACAATCCACCTGATTACCATCATCCTATCATAAGTGATATCATTTGATTGGAAATGGCAATGATAACAAGGGTAAGAAAGATGGGTTTTCCATTAATATCAATCTTCTTAAAGATGAGGATATTCTCACAGTGGTCAATGTGATTAGATTGTATAATAGAGAGGTTGTTAAGAACAATAATGCCATTGAAATATGATCTCAAAATATAGCTATTTAGAAAACTCTTTTCAAGGTTGTTGTAAGGAATAAATCCAAAGATAATAGAAGATTTGAATCAGAGCTTCAATGCAATGTATGCCTGGTTGATGAGCAATTGCCAGAAAACCCATGTAGTATACAAGCCAAAGAATCTGTGGAACAGGGCAGGGATTCTCTTAGAAGGATACATAATTATAATATCGAAGGGGCGAAAACTAGGGAAAGAATGAATTGGATTAGTCTTGTTGACAAAGGCTGCGAATAATTATTTCAAATTCTCAAAGCTAAAGAAACCAGAGATAGGATTAATTGTATTTGGGAGGAAGGAAAAGAGATAAGATCACAAGAGGAGATTCTGAATGCATTTGTTGCCTATTACAACAAGTTGTTGACCATTGATGATGTGGGCCAAGAAATGGAGATTGCTAGAAATAAGATTAAGTACATAATTTTGAATAAGATATCAATTAGTAAGGTATAGGCACTTGAAAAACATATTTCTGTTTGAGGAAATAAATAATGCTATTCACTCTTTAAGTAATGAAAAAGCCCTTGGGCC
Source organism: Thuja plicata (assembly GCA_018584345.1). Lineage (NCBI taxonomy): Eukaryota > Viridiplantae > Streptophyta > Pinopsida > Cupressales > Cupressaceae > Thuja > Thuja plicata. Next base: position 225,965 of record MU225085.1, on the reverse strand, counting down.
AGATAGTATCGCCGTGGATTTTCATAAACACAACTTGGAATGGATAGGCAATGTCCTCATGTAGGTATATAATGACACTATTAACAAGAAATCTCTTGGAGACGACATCAATTCAAGTTTGATTAAGTTAATTCCCAAGGATGGAGATAAAACTTTGATGAAAAATTGGATGCCCATAACACTCCTAAATGTCTCATACAAAATTTTGGCCAAAGTCCTAGCAATTAGGTTTGAGAACATATTACCCCGTGTTATTAAACCTAGAAATTAGGGATTTTTGTTTCTTGGTTTTTTCAATTCCATTTTACCTTGATAATCAGAAACCTCATTACAATCCACCTGATTACCATCATCCTATCCTAAGTGATATCATCGTGCTTGGAAATGACAATGATAACAAGGGTAAGAAAGATGGTTTTGCCGTTAATATCTGTCTTCTTAAAGATGAGTATATTCTCACAGTGGTCAATGTGATTAGATTGTATAATAGTGAGGTTGTTAAGCACAATAATGCCATTGAAATATGGTCTCAAAATATAGCTATTTGGAAACCTCTTTTCCAGGTTGTTGTAAGGAAGAAATCTAAAGATAATAGAAGATTTGAATCAGAGCTTCAATGCAATGTATGCCTGGTTGAAGAGAAATGTCCTGACAACCCAGGAAGTATAGAAGCCAAATAATCTATGGCATAGGCTAGGGATTCTCTTAGAAGGATACATAATTATAATATCCAAGGGGCCAAAACTAGGGTAAGAATGAATTGGATTAATCTTGTTGCCAAAGGCTCGAAATACTTCTTTCAAATTCTCAAAGCTAAAGAAGCCAGAGATAGGATTAATTGTATTTGGGAGGAAGGAAAAGAGATTAGATCACAAGAGGAGAGTTTGAATGCATTTGCTTCCTATTACGACAAGTTGTTGACCACTGATGATGTGGGCCAAGAAATGGAGATTGCTAGAAATAAGATTAAGTACATCATTTTGAATAAGATATCAGTTAGTAAGGTAGAGGCACTTGATAAACATATTTTTGTTGAGGAAATAAATAATTCTATTCACTTTTTGAGCAATGAGAAGGCCACTAGGCCAGATGGTATAGTCGTTGATTTTTATAAACACAACTTGGAATGGATAGGCAATGACCTCCTGCAGGTATATAATAAAGCTATTGACAAGAAATCTCTTGGAGACGACATCAATTAATGTTTGATTAAGTTAATTTCCAAGGGTAGAGATAAAAATTTGATGAAAAATTGGATGCCCATAATACTCCTTAATGTCTCATACAAAATTTTGGCCAAATTCCTAGAAATTATGTTGGAAAACATATTACCCCATGTTATTAAACCTAGCAATTAGAGATTTTTTTATCTTGGTTTTTTTAATTCCATTTTACCTTGATAATTAGAAACCTTATTACAATCCACCTGATTACCATCATCCTATCCTAAGTGATATCATCCTGATTGGAAATGACAATGATAACAAAGGTAACAAAGATGGTTTTGCCATTAATATCAGTCTTCTTAAAGATGAGGATATTCTCACAGTGGACAATGTGATTAGATTGTATAATAGAGAGGTTTTTAAGCACAATAATTCCATTGAAAGATGGTGTCAAAATATAGCTAGTTGGAAAACTCTTTTCTAGGTTGTTGTAAGGAAGAAATCCAAAGATAATAGAAGATTTGAATCAGAGCTTCAATGCAACATATGCTTGGTTGAAGAGAAATTTCCAAACAAACCAGGCAGTATAGAATCCAAAGAATCTATGCCATAGGCTAGGGATTCTCTTAGAAGGATACATAATTATAATATCCAAGGGCCAAAACTTGAGAAAGAATGAATTGAATTAGTCTTGTTAACAAAGGCTCCAAATACTTCTTTCATATTCTCAAAACTAAAGAAGCTAGAGTTAGGATTAATTGTATTTGGGAGGAAGGAAAAGAGATTAGATCAAAAGAGGAGATATTGAATGTATTTGTTGCCTATTATGATAATTTGTTGACCACTGATGATGTGGGCCAAGAAATGGAGATTAATAGAAATAAGATTAAGTACATCATTTTGAATAAGATATCAATTAGTAAGGTAGAGGTACTTGATAAACATATTTCTGTTGAGGAAATAAATAATGATATTCACTCTTTGAGCAATGAGAAGGCCCCTGGGCTAGATGGTATAGCCGTGGGATTTTATAAAGACAACTTGGAATGGATAGGCAATGACCTCTTTTAGGTATATAATGAATCTATTAAAAAGAAATCTCTTTGAGATGACATCAATTCAAGTTTGATTAAGTTAATTCCTAAGGATGGAGATAAAATTTTGATGAAAAATTGGATGCCCATAACGCTGCTAAATATCTCATACAAAATTTTGGCCAAAGTCCTAGAAATTAGGTTGAGAACATATTACCCCATGTTATTAAACCTACTCAAACCAGATTTATGAAAGGTAGGTATATATTGGAGAACTTAATTACTTTCTAGGAGGCTCTAGACTGAGTCAGGGAGATAGATCAGAAAGTATGCATGCTTCTACTTGATTATGAAAAAGCTTATGACAAAGTTGGGTGGAAGTTTATAGATATGATGCTAGTGAGCTTGGGGTTTCCAAAGTTTTGAATGACATCAAAATTGTTATTGCTTAAAATATTTCAAGCATTATGCGGTCATCTTATTTAGTTGCAAATGATTGAGTGTTAGTACCTAGTAAATGTGAATGGGTCAAAGAACCAAATTATGTTCAAAATACAAAGATAACACCACCTTCTGATACACATCCAAATGCTACATGAAATGCAATAGTTGAAATTGTTAAATATAAGCAATTTGTATGGACTATATTTTGCTAGCTGCCTTGATTTTTCCATGAAGATGAATTTCACAATTGGGGAAGTTTTCTCAATATAAATTGGCAGGGCACCTAAATTGACAACATTCATACAATCTCATGTATGCTCAATTCAAATTATAGCATAAAAATGTCAAACCCTAAGCTTAGAACACTGATAACTATTTTACATCTGATTCCACTGACTGTAGTCATCTTTAGATGATAAAAGAACAAGCTTCAAATCTCCCTAATCTATTACTAAATTTAGTGGCAACAACAAGATCTATGATAGTGGCATCAAGTGTTTAATAAGGTATTCATGGGTACACAAAAGAAAGACCATTATATGCCTAATGCTAAGAAGTATGTATTTCACCAATAAATCATGTATAGTCTTATGTAGGTAATAAACTAATCAGAAAGGTTCCCATAAACATGTAAAATTCATTAATTTTATATGAATCGCACTGATGCAGTTTATCAAATTTAATTTTAACTAATCAAAAATCATCATTTATAAAGATAGATAAATAATTAGTCTTGCATTTGGTTTAGTTACTTAAAATATTTACACAAACTAACTCATAGTTAATCTATGTAGTAACAAGTTTGTGTCATCTAAATTTCATTTATTGAACAAATGGTCAATTTAACCTAATGCATTAGTATACTCTCCACAATCAAATTAGAGACAATAGCTCATGAGAATCAAAATTTTACTTGTGTAATGCTACTATTGAGGTGTAAACCTCAAAAGTATAAACATTACTCATCTCAAAATCAATATTAATCTCAACATCTGCCATGATTTAAATCAGTGGCTAGTGATAAATTCATAGTTTTCTCCGCAATTTGTGAGAAATAGGGGTTTTAAAAACTTTGTTAAATTTTCAAACCCTAGAAATCATTTTTCAGCACTGAAAAAGGGTTTTAGAAAAGAAGTCAAAATTTCAAACCCTAGAAATCAATTTTCAGAACATTGAGCAAGGGTTTTTAAAAACTAGTTGAATATCCAAGCCCTAGAAATTGATTTTTAGAGCATTGAAAAGGGGTTTAAAAAAATAGTCAAAATTTCAAACCCTAGAATCAATATCAGAGAATTGAACATGAGTTTTAAAAAATAATTGAATTGTCAAACCCTACAATCAATGTTCAGATCATTGAATAGGGGTTTTGGAAGACCGTGGAGGAATCCATGAAGGCAATAAAAAATTTAAACCCTAGAAATCAATTTCAATCCGACTCTCTTCCTCAACAGTATGAGCTATACCCACCTCAACATCCTGAGAAATATCACCAGGAGTGAGTATATGGATACCTAGAATTCATTGACGAAGAGAAGATAATGTAACATAAGAAAAAATAAATCAAGGACGTGACTATCTATCCCAAATAGAAACAAGCGAATAACTAGAGGCTTTAGGTGACACTCCAAACATTTTTGTTAAACCCATTCAGGAGAAAAATCAAGCAATACATATTTCACAATACAAACTTATTTTCATATCATCACAATACTAATATTGTTAATTGCAGAGCACAGAAAAACTCTTAAATTTAATGATAAAATGAAGTCAAAACTAAATAAAAATATTTAGCTCAATCATAGCCTCCTCTGCAAACTATAGACTCCAATACCTAATCTGTGCAGACACCTTTTTCAAATGAAGGAAGAATTAAAAATTCTGGGAAAGCCACACAAAGAATATGAGGAAAAAAATGCACCAAATGAGTAGAAAGCTCAATTATAAACAGACATCACTCACCAATAGGCCGAGGGAGAAAATTACTTGAGATGAATGCTGCAAATCGCAATACCCACTGCACCTCAACCCTAATTTGTGACATAAAATCACTCACCAAATGAGTAGAAAGCTTAGTGACAAACATACATCGATCTTGCATAGAACAAATCTTAAGAGACTTAAGGGTCGGACAGATCTGTCCACTAACTGAGACCTTTTTTGTTTTCAATGCAGCACACAGAGCTATGGCTTCAAGTCTTTTGATAAAAAATTGCTCATCAATAGGCAGAGGGAGAAAACTTTAGATGAACACTGTAAATCACAATACAAGATACACCTCAACCCTAATCCCCAAATCACAATCCCCAAAATTCACAGGAAACCCACGGGTCTGGCAGAATTATAAAATGTAGTTCAAAAAAACCAAAAACTAGAATTAGAAATCTAATTCCACCTATTGGGTGGGAAGATGGTGCCACCCAATTTAGTGCGAAAATTGGGTTTTCATGTCCAAAACCAGAATTGCATTTTGGCAAACCAAATTACAGATTTGCCCCAAAAGCAAAATTTTTACACCCAATTCCGCCCCAAATCCGGTAACTAAATGGGCCCTAAGAGGTTTTGAGAAAAAGGGGTCTAGAGATCTTCAAGTTTGGGAAACCATAAACAATAGGGTGCTAATCCTAGCATGAACAAAATAAGATTCCTAGGCCCAAAGGTGAGGATGTCATTTGATGATTGACATGTTTAATGCTTTGTATTCTAGGAAAGGTTCTGAGAATAGACCATGTCAAAGGGTACAATTCTTGAGGCAATTAGTTGTGTTGAGATCACTTAAGGCCAAAAGACCTTTTCATTTAATGGTATTGTTGTGGTGAGTGAAAGTGGTGCTCTAATTGACTTTGTGCAACCTAGGGTCTGCAAGTAAGGTATCACTAAGTCCCAATTGATTAAATTTCTAAACTGAAGTCTAGACCATTGGATTCTAGGGTAGAAGAGACTATTTTACCAAAAAAACTAATGAACTCTAAGGCACCTAGGACATGGATTTCACAAGGGAACTCTTTATTTCTAACCTACAAAAAGAAACTCTAGACTATGAAAGAAAGAACAACATGAGAAAAATGAAAAGCATGAAAAGAAAAAATAAAAACCCCAAAGAAAGAAGAAAATAAAGCCTACTTTCTTGAGCATGGAAGGAGAAATGCACACAAAGTTACCAAATAACAACAACGGGTGCAACACTACCTCAAATATTTCCAGAAAAACTTATTGTTGGGGAAGTTAGGTCGTAAAGAAGCTTTGTCTCTCACTTGAATAATTGGTTAGTACAAATGGCTTTGCCTTGAGCTTTTATAGCTCATTGGACCTAGTGCATTGAGTGAACTTTAAACTTTACAGCTAACAAGGGGAACTAGGCAGACTAGAGATTGGGACTTAAAGATATCGAATGTTATAAAGAATAAAAAAAATTGTTAAGCATTGGAGAATTATGAGGTGCCCATGATCCAACCAAAGGGACCAAAACCAAAACAGACGACTACGGGGCCCAAGACTTTGGAGTACCAAGCAAAGAATAGAATAGGAACCAACAAAACAAAAAGGGGGACCCAACATTTGCCAAACAAAAATGTTGGGATGGGTATGCAGGGCATAACACATTCCACAATGAAGGATATGGTGGAAAAAATTCCTTGAATGTTTTATTTCTCACTAAATGCTTGAACTTGAATGAATGCTTATGTCAGGATGAAATGAGATTAGATGCCAAAATGAGGTAGCCTTGCTTATATGCCTCTCTTGGTCATTTTGGGGTGCAAACTTGAGGGAAGTTGACATGAATTTGGGGATGCTTCTATAATTAGTATACCATTGTCCAATTCAAATTTGGGCCCATTTTTTGGGGTAAAGGGTGACTCCAAGATCAGACCAATTGGAGTTGCCCCTAACGCACCTAGTGTCCCTTTACCAGCCAATACATGGTCCAATTTGGGTTGGGGTCTCACATGATATGGGGATGTTAGAATGAGATCAAAGTGTGATCAAGATAATATAAAAAAGGCCACACGTGATCAAATGGGACCTATGTATACAAGTAGTGATAGAATAAATGAAATAATTAAAGGGGCCTATGTATCCAATCCGTTGCAATAGAAGAATTCACCAGCTTGGACTTTGCCCCACTCAACAAGAACCAATGCCTCCTCTCCTTTCCTTTTCTAACATGGTGATAACTCATCTATCACAAAATCCCATATGTGAATCTCCCAAAAATGTGTTCCATGTAAATGTACATATACAGGTACATGTAGTGCCAACATATATGATGACTTCCATGGAAATACAACATGCATTGAAGACCCATTTTCATCTTCCAACCCTTCAATTCCTTCGGGTAATGGAATTTGTTTATTCAACAAGAAAATAATTCATCAATTGAACACTATTTTCTCTGATAATAGATGGCCTCCGAAGTTCCCAAGTGTATATTATTTGTTGGGTAACATGGATTCAAAAAATAAAGAACAGCTTGTGATTTTTCAGCGAATTCAGTTTTTAGTTTGTATGAGCATGTTTTGAGCTTATATTGTGAATAAGCCAAGTTAAAAATAACTAGAAATTGCACCTTAGTGTGCAATGGGAACATCGTAGATTTATGGAAAGTGCATTTAAGTATTTCTCCCTATGTTTATCAATCATTCTCAACCTCTCTAGATCTCCTTATGTTTGTATCAATATATATCACCATCTCTCTCTCTCTCTCTCTCTCTCTCTCTCTCTCTCTCTCTCTCTCTCTCTCTCTCTCTCTCTCTCTCTCTCTCTCTCTCTCTCTCTCTCTCTCTTTCTCCACACACACATTATGTCTCCATCTAGACAAATCTCCCTGTCTCCATCCATCCATCTCTCTCCATGATAAGCCAATATATTGTTGATGGAAAAGATTAAAAAATAGAGTATTTAAGTGTCATTCTACAAATGAGTATCATTGTAGAACGAAGTCTTGTACATAGTTTCTCCCTTATTACGCACAATATGGATGTCATTTTAGTGCAAGAACTAATATAAAACAATATAGAATATATGCAATAGTGAAATAAATAGGTCTTTGGGGTTATGAAATTACATCATAACATTACTCGTAGATTCTGTGGAAGTGGACACAATAAAGATATGCATACTACCTCATAGCTCATTAATGGATTGATAAAAATACATTAGAAGGCCATTGTATTTTTCTACACTATTTAGAAATAATTGATATTAAGAAAGATAGTCAACCTAAAGATTTTTTTGATTGTATCTTGGGTGAATTCTTGAGCATGTTACCTAGGATATTTTCATAAACCTAGGGATGGATTGAAGCAACAATTGTAGGAGAGTAGTTTTGGCTTATCTCATTTAGAAAAGAGTTCTTCTTTAGGTAAGAATAATATTTCCTGAAACCTTGTCTATTTTTTCTCAGCAACATCCTTGATAGAAGTTTAGAAAATTATTTTTACAATCTTGAGGTAAGTCACCTGCCATGGTTTCAACAAGGTTTCTATGTAGTTGACGAGCTCATTTTTTGAGTTACATGTTCATGATAAAAATTAAAACTTAAAGCAAATATATCAAGTACCATAAGTATTATAGAGAAGAAACCCTTGTGGAAACAACATGCAAAAGCAGGTGTATGAATATTGTGAGAGCCAATTCCAAATACTAAAACTTTAAAATGATAGCTCTATAGATATATACATCATTCATGATTTCCTTGTTATTTTTTTCATTGATTTCTAAATTGAAGGAGTGGTATAGAATACTCAATGCAAGTTTACGAGTTGAGATTTACTAAATATATTAATACTTATGCTACTAGATTTGATTTATTCAATATATTAAAATTTGATTTAATAGTTAAATAGAGTTTTAAGAAAAGTTTAATTTCTCTAGGTAAATTTTTCTTTCAAATAATTTAAGATAAAAAAAGATTTATTTCTTGTTTCTTGTTTAGAAGAAAATAAAGGAATATAGTTGGAAAATCATATTCCATGTTTAAGATGGAATATTACAAAATATTTTAACAATTCAAAGACTAATGTTTAAGTAAACCAAAAAGATATTGGCAGCAAAGGTTACAAAGTCTTTTGCTAATATTATGAAATCAGGGCATTCTATCAGAAACATTTCTTTGAGGTATTCTTTAAAAATTTGTTTGCTAATATCCTAACATGCCTTGTCTACACTTGTACATCTTGCATATCTTGGAATTGTGGCATTCCATAAGATGACATCTCTTCAAATAATTATGTCAAACAATTCATGTGCCTTGCCTAGTCTTAAACATTTTGTATGCATGTCTGTTGGAGTAATTAATGGATGAAATGTTTGTCGGAGTAGTTGATGAGTTGCAAGTGGAAGATTACTTAAATAGGATATGTTTCTTAATATGTGCTGGACAACACATGGATTGCTCGTGGCTGTGAAACACCATTAAACAATGCTAGCTACTTTCAAGAAAATGGAATCGGCGGGTATGAAGCCAAACTTAACAAACTTTGTCAACATCATAACAATGTGCACCAGAATGGAAACTTCATCAGTTGAAGAAATTGACTTGGCAATTTAAGTCACTTGTGCTTTGGTAGGAGCAATTTAAACATAAAATATTTCAGATCAAACAATCAATTGTCTAGTTAATAAGGCTTTAATTCGTTTGTTTCCTAGTGTCTGAGAAAATAATGGCATGCAGCCATGCATCACACAAAACAGAGGGCTCCTTGCACTTTCTAATACCCCAAATTCACACTTGGATAATATGACTTTCCTGTTTGTCATGTTCTCTATTCGCTTCATAGCTATATTCGCTTGCCCCATGTTCCCAAAAAATTGAGTACTGTTTGCAAATGTGAATATGTGGGCCTAGATTCCTACCCACTCGCCATAGGGCCTGGATTCCTAACCACTCGCCATAGACATCATGTCTGTCCACTCATGACAGTTGTTTTTGGTCCTGAACCACATGTCATATATTTGGTGAAAAGGCTTTGGAAACATTTCAAGAACATACCAGAAGATGGTTTTGTGAACATGCTTCATAAAGTTTCAAGAAAATGTAACTACCAAATTCAACAACCTCTGTCGCATCATCCCCACTTGTCCAAAAATGGAAGTCTTGGAATAGGGTATGGACATCCATCAACACATAATGGTATGGGGATTTTTGTCAGTTGTTGTAGATTTTCATGTTGTCCCTCTCTGTGAATTTGAAAAATGACCTCTCCTCTTTTGGTTCTTTCGCAAGGAGCTTCTCACCAAGAACATCCAGAGAACTCCGTAGAGTTATGGACAGGTCATTTAAGTATTGGTCCCTTTGTTTTTCACAGCTTCTCATCCTCTCAACAACTCCATATTTATTCCTCCATCTCTCCCTCTATCTCTATCTTGTTATTTCTCCATCCGTCTCCAACCCTATATATCTCCCCCTCTCTACCTCTATGTATATATCACTTTCTATCTTTATCTTTATCTTTATACTTTTCCCTCTCTCACTATCTCTATTTTTGTTACATTATATAAATATTAATAAATACTATAAATATTTTTAAAACAATTATAATTATATAAATACTAAAAATAATTATATTATTTAAAACAAGGTCTATATTGTTAAAGTTAGATTTGATTGTAAAACTAAAATATTTTTAACATAGATTAAATAAATAAAAAATATTTATATTTTACATTATTCAGATAATATATATTTATACTATAAGCAATTATTTATCTATGGATATATATTTTTAAAAATTATATAATTATATTAATAAAAATTTATATTCTATACCTCTTAAAATAATTTATATATTATTTAATAATTTTAATAACATTGCACATGTACATGTGTACTTTAAAGTGAAATAATGTTATACAATTTTTATTATTGGCCAGAAATGACAACGGGTAATAAAGTGAATGCTCTACAAAATGGTATGATCTGGAATAAACAAAATGCAAGTTGTACAAGGAAACTCCACTTTTAGAATACCTTGAGGTTTTCCCATCTACATGCCACCCAATGAAATGAAACATACTCTCAATTTTTATAGGTACCTACCTATGCTCCCCCAAATGCTTTCAATATAATATTATGCCTCTCACACATTTGAAACTCCAATTTTCGAATTAACTAACTCATTTAAGCACAAAGAATGAAAAACTATAGTATTTAACTCTCCTCTGAATTATGAAATGATTCCATTCCATAAAGAAATGTTCTAATTGCTGGTTTAGGTCAGGCAAAAACTATAATGAAACTAAAATTTAAGAAAATCGCATGAGAGGCAAGTAATTGTACATAGGAAGTAGTGATTTCATTTAATTCTATGGAACCCAAAACAAAATATGCTCAGGTGTATTGAAACATGGAAAAGCTATATTTTACCATATGCATGCAATCCACGTTTATAGCTACATGTCAACACATTTCCTAATAGCACACAATGCAAATAAAGGTTTTCAACTAAATTGAGCATTGGAGATGGGAGGAAATCTAGACTGCCCTATACATTAGGATTTTGCTTAGTGAGAACACATGCCGCATTCATGGGATTTCTATAACAAAAAGATTGTGACATACCATATTGAAGTAGAGCTCTTCACTTGCCCATCAAGTTCTTTTTGAGGCTTACTCTAGAAGGCACACAAAGATAACTATGTGTCTCTGAGTTGGGATAAATGTATGACATATGCTGAGATTGGCAAATGTACAATAGATGCTGAGTGCACTGGTTGTGTACGCCAAAGGTATAATTTTCTTTTTCTATTCGGATTAAATCTGAAAATGGGAATGTATTTGAATTTGGAGCCAATGATAAAGATGAATCTTCCTCTACAGAGAGCTCCTTGGAAGATGCAAATTTGCAGATTCCTTGTTGGGATGGCCCTTTCCTAAAAATGGAGAGGGATAAAAATCATATCCATGATGTTGTCGGTGCATTCTCCATAGATCTGGATTCTTATTTTCCAGAAATGATATTCCTTAATGATATTGAAGACCTTACTTCCATTAATATCATGCCTCTCCCCCTACAATTTCGTGATATCAATGAATTATATTGATTTAAATTCAGTAGAGCCTCTACCCTTGCAATTTCCTGATACTCTTTAGTTATATAAATTGTATTGATTTAAATTCAGTCATGCCTCTAGCCCGACAATTTGGCTATCCATTTTGAAGCAAGGGCCAACAATTTTGCTAGGTTTACTTTTATGATACGCATCGATATCATAATTGTATGTGGTAATTTCTACAGAATCAAAAGGCAATGGTGGACTCTTTTGCACTCAAGATTTAGTTAATGTTTTTGACTTCCGTGTGCCTTCTGGAGTAGGCCTCAAAATCCCAAGATTTGGGGAAAATGTGCAGTCTGTATTTGCTCAGGGTGATTTGATTTTTGCTGGGGTTGTTACCCCCATGTTCTTTTCAAAGATGGTTGTTTAATGTAGAGTGGCCAATCTAATGGAGGCAAATATGTTCCTTTGAAGAATTATTTGGATGCCCAATATTTTGGGGAAATTAGAATTGGTACTTCTACTCAGAACTCCACAGTCATCTTTGACACAGGAAGTTCCAACCTTTGGGTGCCTTCATGCAAGTGCTGCCTTTCATAATGTGTTTTTAAGTTGATTTTGTTCTTTTGTTTCTTCCCCTTATAATCTCTTGTAATTTCGGGCTGGCTGAGACCTCTTCGAAAGACTTATCATTTACACAAGTTTGCAATTTTATAAAAAAATACTATGAATTTTTTTACATTGGTGGGAAAGTTGTGAATTTATGTGATTGTTATGAAGATTTTAATCTTTCTACTAGTAGCCTGAAATCTCAGTAGCATGCCCAATCATTGGAGAATGCCATACTTCATTTGAGAAAAATCTGAGGGTTGTATTATCTATTGGAGATATTACTTTTTGATTGTAATTGATCTGGATAGCTTTTAATTTTTTAAATAATGCACCATAAATAATTTTCATCTGTTTCTTAAAATTGGTTTGCATGCCTTTATCATTATGCAAAGAAGTGACAGTTTGTTAATCTTTTGCAAATGTGCCATGTAGCAAGGGGTGACATTAGTCATCGTTCTCGTGCTAAAAGTTGGCTTTTAAAATATTGGCTGCCAGAAAAGGTGGAAATATTTATGACCAATTCTTGGTTTAGAAAATGGGGTTTCCAACATAGTTGATTGAATTTTGATTCATAGCAAAGCTGTTGCACTATTGTGTAGCTATTCAATAGCTTGTTGCCACTGAGTTAGGATCATATCATTTTTCAGGACTTTTTATTGCAACTGAGTTAGGATCGTCTCATTTTTCAGGAGCATAACAAACCTTCTATGTAATAGTTGTTGCCACTAAGTTAGGATCGTCTCATTTTCCAGGAGGATAACAAACCTTCTTAAAACTGGTTTGCATGCCTTTATGTTTAAATTCCTACATCCTCATCCTCATCTTACATTTCTCTCCACAAGTTTTTCAAATCAAATTGTAAGAGCTCGTACGCCTGTGGGAATCACAGATACAGGAAATTGTTTATATGGGTTGAAATTGACATGTCAATCTTAATCAGAAGGATCAAATATATTCCCTTGAGGTTCCTTCCTTGATATTTCAAACTATAAATCCACATAATCTGTAGGGTCTGAGAGAGGCAGTATTCGTCTAATTCCACGGGTCAAATACCTGGAGAAACATGGTGCATTTAAGCAAATCCAGAAGAGGACAGAGTTTGGGAGCAATGCTTTATTACGTCTGAACAAACCGCTTTAGAATTGAAGTAGTTAATTGGACAGCTGGGAATTTAAGTAGTTAATTGGACAGTTGGGGCGGACAGCTGGCGGAAAGGGACAAATGGACCAGATGACTTCAATGGTAGTCATTGGCCTCTCGTAGACTCCCAACCGTAGATGGTAAAAAACTAGCCGGGGCTTTCCAAGAGGGAAATGCCTACGGCATAAAAATATATTAAGCTATCTGATTGGTCAGACTGGAAAGGAAGAAAATAAGAAACAAACAATCTAAATAAATAGAAAAGAAAGAAAATGCTTCTCAATTCCTAACTTTTGCATGGATTTCATTCAAGACTTCTACATTGTTAGAAAATGAGTTATGGCATACATTCAGAGGCATATATTTTCTATTTCTTCTCTAGAGAATTTGTTAGCCTTGTATAACCTTGAAGATGGATCTCGCCTTATTGGGGCTTCTTTGATTTAACTGATATTGTTTCTAATATTTTTAAAGTTAAGTTTTTATGTGCAATCCTGAATGGATTGGTCTGCAACCATCATGATGACGTCATTGCGACCATCATGATGATATTATTACAAAGTTCAAGCAAATATTGGGACATATTGACATTGTTCCAAAAGAAGTGGCTTGAGATCCCTTCTAGGGTATATATCAACTTGCTGCGCTCGAAGAAAAAGTTGTCATCGAACCACCCCTCTTTGTACCTCCTCTCCTTCATTCCCCCTGAGACGAGCACAATAAATTCAAGGTTTCAATTAGATATGTTGAATTATAAATTACAATTTGTACCCCTTTTGAAGAATGCTCTTGAGTTTTGATTCAGAGTTTACAGTCGGGCCCAGCTACCAACTTCTTTGAGATCTCAATGTATTTTTTTATTTTGAATTTTATTAGTTCTCCATGTTCTCTCATCTTATAAGGGCTTCATTTATGTATAATTGCCTCTCTGAATAGTAAAATTATGTATGCATTTTTAGTCTATGGGTATGGTCCAATTTGACATTTCTATATCTCTAAATGTCTGTATCTATAAGGATGGATGAGTTTGGGCATTTCTACTACTTTATTTTTAAAAAGGGTGGTACTGTGACTTCTACTCAATATTTGTGTTCTGTGAAATTTTACATAATCTTTACGCCAAAGGCATTTCTTATCTGAGAAGGCCGAGCTATCAGAACACATCTACAGTTAGCACTTCTCCTTGTGGGTGCAAGACGATTGAAGCACACTCCGCCATTGATTTATGCAGGACAGGACAAATTGCAATAAAGTAAAACTTGTGGAGTGAGCCAAACTTTGCCATGTGTACTCTACTTTAGTTGGTTGACTTTGTTTCTTTGTATTCAGACCTAGTTGGATTTTGCTCCAGGAAATCGTGCGTAGATGGAATCTTCTAGTTCCTTGCCGAGGGGCGCAACGACATCACCATGATGAATCTCCACATTTTGGCATTCATTCTAATCCACCTCAGACAAAACAGAAATCAAACGTCAACCTTCAGGAGCTGCATCAATGTTGATGACAGCAAAATTATAATTGTCCTCCTCTCTCAAATCACCCAATTTCTCCATATATGGTGCCTGAGTAATGATGATTTTTGGCCGCAGAGGCCTTCACCTGCTTCGCGATCTCATTGGAGGTATAAAATAGATTTGCAGTAGTCGCAACAACACCATTAATGGAGACTCCAAAGGAAACGAAGGCAAATTTCACTCAATTCTATAGTAGCAACATCACAACTTCCCCCTTCCCGAGCACCAATTTGGCCAAACCGGTAGCTGCCTTGCACGAAATCAATTCCACCTTAGAATACTTGTACACTTTCCTGACCGCCCATCTATTATGCATAGCCTTTTTGCGAATTCCGCCAGTTGGTTGAAGCAATACATGTGCAGAGGAAGATGGTTTGATATCTCAATGCCTGGAAGTTGCGATCTGAACAAAAAACTCTTGATAAGGATGTACGTACGTGACAATCATCACCCTATCTTGAAACACATTACAACCATAACTACTACAGAGGGATCTCTCTTAATTACAGGAGGTCAAAAATGAGTATTAATTCCTCTAATAAAAAGAGTAGTAATTAAAAGAATGAGGAATAAAATAATATTTTTATTCTTTTTAATACTTCGATTGTTTACAATTTAAAAGATTATTGGTTATTTTTACATCATTTATTATTATATTGATTTAGCTTTAATTTACGATTTGTAGATTATTGACTTTTTCCATATCATTTGTTATATTACTTTAGATTTTCTTTAAATTTAGCTTTTTTCACACGTGAATTTAATTTTTTTTAAATGTTATATTATATAAATAATTTTCAATATTGTAGTATAATTTGTTTATTAAAATATATTAATTTATACATTTATTGTTTATCATATAGTATAAAATTAATTTATTTGCAATCATCAAGTAGATTATTTTCTTCCCAATGATGGAAATAAATATAGAGACAAAGAGTTTGCGAGAGAAATAGAGATTAAAGAGAGAAATAAAGATAAAGATGTAGAGTAGGAGAGATGGATTGAGAGAAGTAAATAGGAAAGAGATGGAGACATAGAGAGATTTTACAAAAAAAAATTGGAAAGACAATAAAGCTCCATTTCAGAGAGAGAGAGAGAGAGAGAGAGAGAGAGAGTTGGAAATGGAGCTTGATTATCTTCCCAATTCAAATATTGTTTAGTCATCAATTATCCGTCGAGACATTTGTTGCACAAACAATATCATTTTATTAAGACCTAGCAATTGACATCATGTACTATACAAATGTATGCAAGAAATATGAAATGATTTTTCATACGTCTTCGCCATACCCATTGAACAATAAGGTGCAATTGCTAGTTCTTATTAATATATATTATTGAGTGCCTTTGTCACTTTTGTTAAAAAAAATAAAGAATTTATAACTCATTATAGAATTGTCTTAAAATTTGTCAATTAAAAATATTAAAATGATAAAAATGAACCAATACTATAA
>MU225085.1:126009-139895 GCA_018584345.1 Thuja plicata | reverse complement strand
AGAAAATACTATACAAGGTAAGCATACTTAAGATTTATAAATATAAGGATTAACTACTTAGTGTATTGAATAAATGTTTTTTTTTTTTTTTTCTGTTGTTCTTCCCACCAAGATTTCAAACCCCTATTAGGTGAACCAAATTTGAACCTCAACTTTGTTAAAATTGATTAAAATATTTTTTTATATGATGTTAATTATTTAATTTATCTTCATATTTAGTACAAATAAATAATTTAGATATCTCCTCCATCTAACAAAAATTATACCAATCTAAATTTGTTCTTTATGTTATATAATACAATATATTTTTCCTCTGCAATTATCATATTAGTTTTTCAACTATATATAATAATTTAAAGTCTTGAATTCTTAAACTCAAACAAAGAAATTCATATATTCTAATCTTCATTTGTCATACTAATTAATTTTTCCAGTTTTCCATCTAGACTTAAACATAAGTATAAATTAAATTCGATCTAAATTTCTAATTTGTAAACCCCAAACATAATAAACAACATTAAATTTAAAAGGTCTTTTTGCAATTACATTCTTTCACAACATACAGTATTAAACATTGATGTCGTGAGGGTAACATAGTATCTCTGCAACTTCCCGCCCACCTTTCCGCTCAGCTCAAAATTCAAACTACAGGTTCCCATGCCTGCCTCCTCGGGGGGAGATGCTATCCCCCTGGCTGACCCACCTGGTAGACCAGATGGACCCCACGCCTCCCCTATCATGGTCCCTGCGATTGAGTCAACGAGGGAATCTCAAAAAGTGTCTTCATCGGCTAATCCCCCGCTTTCCCCTAAACTTAACTGGAAAGGAGCCCTTGTTGGTGATGCTCAACAACCCTTGCAGGCTCTTTTGGTGGATTTTGTTTAGACTGAGGAAGGAGAAGATCTGTCGCTCCCTGACTCTGTGGTGAATCATAGGATGGCTGACTTTTAGCTGGCCCTGGTTGGTCGATTCTTCAATTTCTGACCTACCATTGAAATGGTTAGAAAATGGGTTTCTAACCAATGGAAGATCAAAGGGTCAGCCCTGGTTTTGGCTATGCTGAGAGGACTCTTCATGTTTAAGTTTACCACTCTTGAGGACATGACCAGTGTGCTGGCTGGTTCATGGGTCTATGGAAAGCACTTCTTGGCCCTTGCAAAATGGAAGCCCAGATTCAACCTGGTGATGGACCTAACTAGATCAACTCCGGTTTGGGTCTACCTCCCAGGCCTCCCGCTCGAGTATTGGGATGAGCAAGTCTTTTGTTGGATTGGTGATTCCTTTGGTTCATTCATCATGGTGGATCAGGTGACTCGGTCTAAATCCAAGTTCGTGTTTGCTAGATTCTGTGTGAATGTCACTATGAATAAAATCCTACCCAACTTTGTTATTTTGAAATCTAAACTGGGTAGATGGACCCAAGCATTGGTTTATGAAAATGCTACCCTTTTTTTCCAGAAATGCAAAAGTAGAGGCCACTCTAGTGATACTTGCAAGGCCACCAAGTTGGAAGAAAAATGAGAGAACAAGGACAAAGGAATAGTAGAGGCCCCTCTCTCCATTGAGAATGAGGAAATATTGGTGTCAAGGCCACCTTCGGTTGCCAATGATATAGATTCTGATGTGCAGGCACCTAAGGAAGGTGAGATAGTCTCCCCCTAGGAGCTTGGTGTGGGATGCTCTGGTTCTCCTCCAGACCCAATCTTGAGGGACCGGGTGCTCCAACCCTTGGCAGAGCCAGTTTTGAAACCTATTCTAACCTTGATGCCCCCCTGAGGAGAGAAAGATTAACACCACTAGGGAGGAACATCCTACCATAGTGGTTTCCCTCGAGTGTCAAGACCCAAAGCAGGAGGCTAATCCCACCGCAAAGGTTGTAAAGAAAAGCACCCTTAGCTCCACAGATGGTTCAGAGGATGAGGAGGGGGAATGGAAAACACAGAAAAAGAAAACCAGTACTAAAAAGGCAGATGTGTGGGTGGATACACCCAGAGGAAGACCCTCAGAATGGGTAAGGAGATCGAAAGGGTCCAAAAGGGAGGTTGCAGTAGGAAGGCAACAAACCCTGGAATCTAGCTTCAAAAGTAAGAGATGAATTGCCTCCCTTGGAATGTGAGGGGTTTGAACAGCTCCCTTAAACAAAATGCTGTCAAACATTACATTTTTTAATCTCAAGCTGGAGGTTCTTCTCTTATAGGAAGTCAAGATGTCTAATAGTACTTTTGATACCCTGGTGCCGCACCTTTGGCTGAGGGCTACTTTCCTTTACTCTGAAGCTGCGGGTGCATCTGATGGTATTGCCATGCTCTGGAACCCTAATAGAATAACTGGTCAGTTGGTTACCTCTTCCCCTAACTTCCTTGCAGTCACCTTTAGGAAGAATGGAATCGAATGGACCACCTTCAATATTTATGCTCCTAACACCTGGCATGCTAGAGCCTCTCTATGGATTGAGCTGGGCTACTGGCTTGATCAGGATGGCTCAACAAACTTTTTGCTGGCCGGTGATTTCAACACCCCCCTTTACCCCTCTGAAAAGTGTGGTGGCCTCATGTATTACTTGGATATCATGGGGGAGCTAGTGGATTTTATAGCTTCCACAGGTCTTCTCGATATTACTCTGAAGGGGAGCCCCTTCACCTGGTCCATTAATAGGAAGGGTACACACCTCATCCACGTGAGGCTTGATCAGGTCCTAGCCACATCCTCATGGAACCTTTTCCTGCATTCTACTTTGTCTACCCTCCCTAGAACTACCTCAGATCACAACCCCCTCCATCTCTGCTGGCTTGACTCCCCTAAGGTCAGTCTGGTGCCCTTCAGATTCAAAATTATGTGGTGCTCTCACCCCTCCTTTAGGGACCAAGTGAAATTCTAGTGGAAGACTAATATTATGGGTACTGCTATGTTTAGAATTGCACAAAAACTAGAAATTATCAAAAGGGAGGTTAAAGGGTGGAGCAAACACAACTTCAGAGACTTCTACAAGGAGAAAGCCGATCTCTCGGAAACCCTTGTTTCCCTCCAGGCTCAGCTGGCATCCAAAAGTTACCCACCTTAGATCTAGGTGGAGGAGGAAAGGACTTGACACAAGTGGCAGGAAACCTTGAAAAAAGAAGAAATTTACTGGAAGCAGAGATCCAGAATTAAGTGGCTTGCTGAAGGGGACAGAAACACAACCTTCTTCCACAGGTCTACCAACATCCACAAAAAGAGAAATACCATCTCCTCTATTCTGGATGAGGGAGGGAATGAAGTCAAGGAAAAGGATAAAATTAACTCGGTTGCGGTAAATTACTTTAAGGACCTATACTTGGAAGTGGGCCCTTACTACCCAGGCAACATCCAAAACTAGCTCCTGGACCACATCCAAAGCACTATTACCCTTGGGGATAATGACATGCTCATGATGTGGGTTTCTGATGAAGAGGTTAAGAAGGCATTTTTCGCAATGGGAGCTTACAAAGCCCCTAGTCCAGACAGATTTCCTCCATCTTTCTTTCAGGACTACTGGGAAATTGTGGGAAGTGATGTAACTAGAGCTCCCAGAGATTTCTTTAGGACTGGGTTCCTTCTCAGATAGCATAATCAAACCTACATTGTGCCTGTTCCTAAGAATGGCAATCCTACTTCTATGATGGATTTTAGACCCATTAGCCTCTACAATACCTTCTACAAGATCCTTACCAAGATCCTGAATGGCAGAATCAAGCCTCTCCTTGATAAGATTATCTGCAATACTCAGAAAGGTTTTGTGTCAGGTAGACAGATCCTGGATGCGGCCATTGCTACACATGAAATTATCCATTCTATGGAAAAAATTAGGGTCCTAGGTATGGCCTTTAAACTGGATATCTCTAAAGCTTATGACAAACTTAACTGGTCTTTTCTTCTTAAAATTCTTGTTAAAATGGGCTTTAATGAAAAAGTTATCCAAATTATACAAGAGTGTACTCAAACTTTTATCTTTTTTGTCCTAACTAATGGCTCCCCTAGAGGCCATTTTACTCTTGAGAAAGGTCTTAGACAGGGAGACCCTCTCTCCCCATACTTCTTTATCATGGTGGCTGATGTGCTTAGCAGGACTATGGGTATGTTGTCTGCTATTGGAAGGATAAAAGGCATCAAACCTGCTTCCACTCACCCTCAGGTGGTGTTGGAACAGTTTGTGGATGACACTTTCCTCTTTGGGTATTCTTTTTTAATTGAGGCCAGACAATGGAAACAAACTCTGGATTGTTATGCTTGGGTTTCAGGTCAATGTATTAACTATCAAAAGAGCCAATTGTTCTTCTTGAATACTCCAGTGGACTTTCAAAATAAGGTGCTTCGAATTCTGGGGGGTCTGGCGGTCTCGTTCGCTTCTACTTACCTTGGCCTTCCCCTCATGGTCAAAGAGGTATCCCAAGAATTCTGGAACTCTATTCTGGAAAGAACCCAGAGGAAACTCGCTGGATGGAAAGGAAAGATATTAAGCAATGCTGGAAAACTTCAATTGGTTGCTTCCACCCTCCAGGGGATCCCTGTCTACTTCCTATCCCTCTTCAAAATCAGAAGCAACATGGCTAGAAAACTTGAAAAAATTTAGAGAACCTTTCTGTGGGTAGGGTTTGAAGAGAAAAGGAGGATTTCTCTTGTCAACTGGGACACTATCTGCCTCCTAAAAAGATTGGGAGGTCTTGGCCTTAGAAAAATTGGTCTGATAAATAAGGCCCTTACTACGAAGGTGGCTCGGAAACTCATTGAGGGAAAATCAGATTGGTGCAGAATAATGGAAACCAAATACCTCCAGGGCCACCCCTACGGAACTATGTTCCACAACAGTGACCTCCCTAGCAGGTCCAAACTCTGGATAAACATCTGCAAGTGTAAGACCCTTCTGTCCAAAGAGGATTTTTGGCAATTTGGTAATGGTAGGTCCATCAAATTCTGGAATGACCATTGGATCATGAACCAACCTCATCTGGGACATAGATTCAAACCACTCATGGAAAACCTTAGACATATCCTGGGTATTAGAGATTCCAACTACACCAATGGAAGAGATTGGGCTGATTTACCTAATCAATTAAGGGATAGACCAGACCTGCAACACATGGCCAAGGATCTTATGGACAACTTGACTAGTATCAAAATTTCTGAGGTTGATGACTCTATTATCTAGACCCCCACTGGTGCTTTCATAGTTAATTCTTCTTACAACCTGCTTCTTAAGAAGGAGAGTAACCCAGGTGACTGGAAGAAGGTGTGGATCCCCCAGCTCACACCTAAAATAAACTTTTTTTGGTGGACCCTAATGCATGGTAAGATCCTAACCCAAGATAATCTTACTAAAAGAGGCTTCTCAATTGAAAACAAATGTGTCCTATGTGAGAAGGTAGAATAAATAGTAAATCACCTCTTCATCCACTGTGACTATGCTACCAGCATGTAGCAAGGAATTTCTGATAGGTTGGGTATCTCGCAGGCCCTGGACTGTGAGGTGCACCAATTCATCAATTGGAGATCCCCATCAAATCACCCCCTACTCCAACTCCTCTAGTGTATGCTTCCCCCACACATATGTTGGATCATCTAGAAGGAAAGAAGCAAAAGGATCTTTAGGGAGAAAGGCATCCAACCTGAAACCTGTCTCCTTATCAGAACTAAGCTCCTGAGCGAGAATGCTAGGATGGCTAAATGGAAGCTCCCCTCCAGTCCTCCTACTACATGGGAAGTTAAGATTTTTGAACGCTGGAACCTCCTGAGTGGGTTCTCCAGGTTCGACAATGCTAAAAAGATAGCCAGAAAAGCTACCAAATGGATTGCCCCTCCTAGAGGTAGAATAAAATTAAACTTTGATGCGGTAGTTAATAATCTTCGACATGGAGGGGGAGGAGTGCTGAGAGACCACCAGGGCACTTGTCTGCTGGCTTATGCGGGGCCAATCAATAACTGCACTGCTACCCATGCGGAAGGGATTGCCCTTCTCTGGGGGATTAAAATTGCAAAATAGATGAACTTCAGATAGCTGGAAATCGAGGGGGATTCCAAAGTGATAATAGAAGAAGTCAAGAGTGGAGCTGGTGCGGGGTGGCAGGCTAGACCTATGATTATGGAGATCTGTGAGCTTCTTGATAGATTCCAACAAATGACTATAGGCCATACTTATAGAGAGGGAAACTTGGTTGCTGACTCAATGGCAGCAATTGGCCTAAAACAAACCAAACTAAATAGTTGGATGTTAATTGGTGACTTACCTTTGATGACTCAACAACTCATCATGGGAGAAATGAATACTATAGTCTAAATGTACCAAGCTGGCTTATTTATTATGAACCCCTCCTTGATCATGTGCTAGCATGTTTGAGTGATTTGTGTGATTATGAAAGGCAAAACTCAAATTCCCATAAAGTTCTATCATTACCTTTTTAATGTGTGGAGTGATCGCCTTTCAGTTTCAAAAGGTTTTTTTGGATTTTGATGGTATTAATGCTATTATTACTATTGATGGCACCTGGAGATCCATTAGATTTGGCAGTACAGAGCCCATTCTCCAAAATTCTCAAAAATCAGCAGGTTATGTATAAGCCTTTTTCAAAATAGATTTGTAAAAGCGAGTGGTTTTATATGGCCTACAATAACGCTCGTCTCTCAGACTCCAAGGATATTCTGACACTTGAAGAGAAGACCTCTGATATGGGGGGTAATATTCTCCATATTGAACCTGATAATATTGATGAAGCCTTTACTTCTGATTTGCTGGTCACCCATTATTACAAAGAAACTGGCATTTGGGGTTTCATGGAATGCATGAAAGGTGCACATGATGAGAGAATATCTATATAGTTCATCTCCTCCTAGAACAACATAAGTGTCTTGGTTGGGGGCATTCACTTCCAGCTCAATGAGGAGGTCATTGTAGAGGCAACAAGGCTCTCTATGGTGGGGAGAAAGTACAAAAAGACTAGTCAGACTACTGACCCTACAGCCTAAAACAATTTTTCAAAGACTTGAGCTGCCGGTCAGAAAACATGGGGGTTTCAACAGGGAAGAGCTGTCGGACTTCTGGCTAAAAATTTGTCTCATTATAATGAATTATTTCATGCTTGTAGGTAAGTTTACAATGTTTTACAACTACCACTTACCTTTCCTGAATCATATTAGGAACAAAGATTTAATTTCCATATCATTTTATCTTCTGCACTCTATAGAGAGTAATGTCCTTGATATCAAAAGCAACATTGATAGGGCTATCCTCCACCAGGGCCTCCTCCTCTGTCTTTTCCAGTTTCACAAAGCCATATGCCTGGCACCCCAACCCCCTCTGATTATTCAGATGATGCCCCTGGAAAAAGCTAAAAAGACAACCAATTCCTCCTCCCAGTCCATCCGTATCACCCAAGAGCCTGTGATGACAGAGAAAAAAACTCGTTAAAAAAATATTATGATTCCCACCTATACGAAGGATTTCCAGGAGGAGTCGTATGTTTCTAATTCTGTGGAATACAAGGAAGGGAAAGGGGTTGACAGCACACCTGAGACGGATTACAAGCCCACAAAATGGAAAATAATGGAAACCTAGGTTAATTTGGAGGTGGACCTAAGTGGTTCAAGCTGAAGGAGGTCTAATAGAATAGCCAAGGAACAATGCAAAATTAAGATGATGGAAACGACCTCCAAAGAGCTCTCCCTGACTGGAAATTCCTCTAACTCCACCAACTCCAAAAATGGTTCCTCGGAAGGCTATATGAGCCTGACTAGTAATATTCCCCTGCCCATCCTCCAGAGAGCTACAGAAACCCCCAAAAACCCCACCCAACCCCAGAGCCCCCACCATGATACCAAGGATAAACCCCACTCCTCTGGCATGGAGGAAAAATGCAATTTCACAGGCACCCTTAAAAGAAAGTTTGTGAATCTCGACAAAGAGATTGTTAAGATTAAGAAGAATATGTAGGACCTAATGAACCACTACATGAGGACCAATAAATATTACCTAAAGGTCATGCATGCCTTGGCTACGACCCTCTGTAATGTGCAGGAAAAGCTAGCGGGTGGCAAATTGGAAGCAGACAAGGATAACAAGGATTTGTTCCTGTTTCTTCCGGAGGAGTGGGCGAGAACCCTGCTGTCTAAACATATGGGAGGGAAGAAATAAATCTTCTGTCTATGGTTTAGGTAATTTTGGCTGGGCTTGACCCTCGGTTCCCCTATTCTGCGATTGGGGTTAATTTTAATTTTGGTATTTTGGTTTGGTTTAGCCCTGCGAGGCCTACTGTTGATACTTTTTATGCTACTGATGGTGGCAATTACTTTGGTTTAATCCCTTGGAGTAGAACTGTCATTTTTGTTTTTGATAGAGGCAGAAATAGAATTGGTGATTTTGATATTCTGCTAAAATTCTTTTTAGCTTAGACTAATTCCCTTAATATGCTGTTAATGTGCTACTAGTCCTCTGTTCCACAGGCCAGCACCCTCTTGCTGCTTTTTCTATCAAAAACATAATTAAATTTTTATAATATACTTAATATTGTTAAACAATCTAATTTACTATCATATATTTAATTTTATTCTCCTTAACATATCATATTTTTAATTTTATTTAATAATGTTAAAAATATATATATTTGATATCTAGTGTGAACCATGTTTAGATCACAAGAACTTGCGAATCTAAAAACTAAATAAATAAATGTAAATTTGTAGACATCTAATCTTCTTAAGGGAAGATAACTATCAAGTTTCACGTTTTGTTTATAAAGTTAAACTAGAATACCTATATTTTCAATTAAAAAACTCTTAACACTTGTTATACTTATAAAATTATCAATTTATTTTGGGTAGTTGACAATTTCAGCATTCATATTTTTATCTATTTTTTTTATAATATATCCAAATGTCCAGATTTAAATAAACCTCCAAAAGAAGTTTCAAACAATTATACAAAGATCAAAATATTTTAAAACATTTTTATGTGTCAAGATACAAAAAAAGCTCATCTATAACTAATCATAATTCATTGTTCCTCATGTCTACACAAGTTGGCCACCTGCTTGGGTCTTCCATCAATTTCATGATCCTGTCATTTTGAATATGGATACCATAAGGTGTGTCAGCACTGGGACTCTCTATTGCTGTGGGGTTGGTAGAGGAGGTTTGGCAGATATTGGGTCAGCACAAATTGGGATGACTCGGTCTCTTTCTCTGTCCAACATATCATGTAATTTTCTCTTAAGTTCATCTAGAGCTTGGTCAAACATTGATGGATGTTCTCCCTATTTCTGAATAGATTTGTACCCATACGCAATCTCTTTTCTAAGAATCTGATATCACTATAATTGAGAAAATTTACAAATTTCTTCTCATCAACCTTCATGATAAGAGTGACCCGCAAGACAACATTATGATAGATGAGTCTCTAGAGAGACTCAGTAAGGAATATACCTTGACCTTTAAAAATGTCTTCATTATACAAATTCCAAATGATCCATAATATTTCAATAGTAAGTACAGACCAAAAGACAATACTACATTTCTTGAAGCCCAGGAAACTACCAAAAATAATATACACAAAGATGAAGTTATGATGCAAAAATAGACCAAATATACCCCACACCTCTTTGAAAAACAAGCAATCAAAGAAAATGTGGATAACAGTTTCAAAACTTTTACAATAAGAGAAAACATTGATATCCCCATTGGGTTTTTTTATAGGCAACTTTTGCAGGGAGAGACACCACACGAAGAATGTTTTTTTTGGCTCCACGGGTCTATGCCATAAAGACAACATGTGTTTTTTTTCTATTTCGAAGGATCTAGGTTTAGGTTCCATTGGTTATTGAGGTGAGAAAGGATATCATGGCTATCAGAAAGCAATTTATATATGATTTTATCTTTGGTGTTAGGAAAAGAGATACCATCGAGCAATTTAAGACAAGATATTTTGTCTTCTTTGAATTCACAGTCCCTTGGAAGGTTCAGTTTATGACAAGCCTCTCTCATTGGTGGGATATCAAAATTTAGCCATAGTTCCTACCAACTTATTAGTCTCCTTTCTATAGTGATATTAGAGAATTGTTTAATGCCTTTGTGAGCCCAACACCTGGGTGAGAAGCCTTGGATTAAGGCCAGTGATTTTTTTTCATCCCTGAGATTCTACCAAATGGATTTATCTCCACATATATGATTGTTTACATCAATAAGATTATTATTTGAAACCATCTTCCTAACAATTTTCCAACTTTTCCAGGTTTCCTTAAACACATTGGAGCCTATGACTTTAACAACAAAAACACTAGACATCAAATCATTAATATGTAATCCCTTCAAGGATAAAGTGTTGACTGGGTTAGCTATTGAAATGTTGTTTCTAATTAGGACCTTCCATGGTTCATTCCCCAATATGGATTTTACAATCCATTCGATGGCTAGAGAGATCCCTTGTATTCTCATGTTCTTTGGGCCTAAACCTCCAAAATCTTTGCTCATTGTGCACCATTTCCAGTTGAGACCATGTATTTTCTTGTTTCCTTTTCCATCTGACCACATGAAATCCCTAATCTTCTTTGATATATAGTTAAATTAAACTTGATTAAACAAACAAGATGAAGCATAATAGATGGTGTAAGAGGATAAAATCTTCTGGCACACTTGCACTCTCCCAGCTAGAGAGAGGTAGTTTGAGTTCCATTTCCCTATCTTTTTACCAATTTTATCCTTAATCTAGTCAACATTTCTTGAAGATTAGGATTGACTAAAAATAGGATGCCTAGATACTTCACTCAGTGAGTTGGACCACCCTAAGTGAGTGAAAATATATTACACCACTTAGGAAGTTGATCATCCCAACCTAACATAATTTATTTAGGGAGAGATTCCTTGCTACCTGATACTGCACAAAAAAAATCTAATTTATCCATGAGATTACTGACATTATCCTCATTTAGTTCAATAATAATTAGAGTTTCATTTGCAAATTGGATTTTAGAGAGTTCATCCCCATTAGGAAGTTTAATACCTTTGAGTTTTGGGGATATAGCATTATATCTAAGAATATAGAACATGGCATTTGGTGCAATGACAAATAGGGAAGGGCCAAAGAGCCACCTTGCCTAATGGACCTGGAAAGATTAAGAGATGAGGATCTCATACCATTCACTTCAAACCTTACACATGAACCATTCATTAGGGTTTGTACCATATGATAGAAGAACTTTCAAAACCCCAAGCTCACCAGCATCATATCTACAAACTTTCACTCAACTCTGTCATAAGCCTTTTCATAATCAGGTATAAGCATACATACTTTCTGATCTGACTCCCTAGCCGAGTCTAGGCCCTCCTAGAAAGTAATTAAGTTCTCCAATATATACCTACCTTTCAAAAAACTATTTTCAGTAGGGTTAATAAGTGTTGGAAAGTGACAATGCAAGAAATTGTTATTTTGTCATTGATGCCAAACCTTAACTGGTGAGACTATTGTTATCTGTTTGAGTACCATATCTATTGATTGATGAAGAATATTTAACAAGAAGACCAAGTGAATGGTTGATTTAAGGAAAATAAAAGGGTGCTTGATCAGTTGGCACTCTGGAAAATTTATTAGTTGTTTATCTTTCAAAGATAGTTTTTCTGGCTATTTTATGCCGAGCAAGTTTGGCTTGTGCCAAGTAAAGTTGCTTGTGCTGAGCAAAGTTGTTTGTGCCGAGCAAAGTTGTTTGTGATGAGAAAGTTTGTTCAATGCCAAGCACCAGTGAAATGGCCGAGTGAAAATAGTGATGTTGGCCAACTTACAGTATTTGGATTAATGATGAGATTTGAGATCTCTGACTGACTTAGTTAATTTTATTGGGATATGTAAAGTTAACTAAAGATTGATCCACATCATTTAATGTATGGGTAACTGTAATTAATGCATGGTTTCAAGATTTAATTAGAGACTACATTGGAGAAGTAAATGTAATGTAATGATGAAATGATCCGTTGAATCTGACCTAACCTAAGATCTATGATCTTGATTAAGCGACAAAGATTTATTTGACCTAGACAGAGAGGTATATGATAAACTTAGGGGGTTATTCATTATGTGAGAAAGTGGATGTGTGTATGCAAGAGGTTTGGATATTTGATTTACTGATTGGCATGACCTAGCAAAGAAGACTGAATACAGAAGAAGAGAGTTGCATGTGTGATTGCTTGACGGATTTCCAAGCAGATCAGAAGATTGAAATGACAATGCAGGCCATCCAGTAAGTTAGCATCAGAGCTATAATTGGATCTGAATTTGCAAAGTAAGTTGTATGTATCAGATCACAACTGTTGATTACTTTCTAACCATTGTATCAGTTAAAATCCTTTAACAAGGTTGACCTAACAGTCATTTGTATAAATCCTCTAACAAGGTGACATTCAGGTGGAATGTTCTAAGTCCTCTATGAAGGCCATTCCTGACAGGGTGATTAAATCCTTTAACCAGGTCACACCTAACAGTGTGTTATTGTAACCTTTAATAGGGTTGGCTCCTCACAGAGCTCACTTCATAAGAGTTAAACTTGGTAGCATGTTACTGGTGGTTTTTCCCATATTGGGTTTCCACATTAAATACTTGTGTAAACATGTGTGAATGCTTATGGTTTTTTTATTGTTATGTTTCTACATGCTAATTACATTATACAGTAAACTGCATGATTAAAGTTGTTGACATATGCTACTGCTGCCGAGTAGATCTGAAATACAGAAATTTTTATTTGCTTTTAAAATGTATGAATACAAAATCAAATGTACTTTTGGATTTTTTTCTCGTTTACAAATGAATAAAATGCAAAATGCACATGTTTTTGGTGTTTTTCCTATTTTATGAATGTATTTATGTAGGATGCATGTGTTTTTGATATACCAGAGTACTAGACCAAGACAACTATGAGGACTGACTGAAGAAGTGTTAGCAGAAAGTGGAAATTAGATGAAGAAATGTAGTAAGATAGAAAGATTTTGGCTTTCAGAAGTGCAATTATGTTATAAGAGCTTATTTTGATTTTGCAAAACTGGATGCAGTGCATCGTGGCACAAAATGTTAGAGCGAGAAAATCATCCCTTTGCATAAACAAACACGATGCAGATAGAGGATGATCTTCTCCATCCCAAAGAATATAGCAGGCATGCCCA
Source organism: Thuja plicata (assembly GCA_018584345.1). Classification (NCBI taxonomy): domain Eukaryota; kingdom Viridiplantae; phylum Streptophyta; class Pinopsida; order Cupressales; family Cupressaceae; genus Thuja; species Thuja plicata. Next base: position 126,749 of record MU225085.1, on the reverse strand, counting down.
AGAATTTCATGAAATCATCAAACATGCAGAAGATAAAGCAAAAAATGATCATGAACCATCCCGGATATGCTCATAAGTTCAGATGATATCATTACGTAGCATAGGAACTTGATCAAAAAAGAAAAATCAATGAAAGATAAAACACTCACTGAAACAATGTGAGCCAATAACCATTTTGATATTTTATTAGTTGCATTAAATGTTCTTGGTTTGATAACTTAGTTTTCATTGACTGATTGGATGATTAATCGACAGGTTGGATAGATTGATTGATAGTAAAGATCGAACAAGTCCAACCAGATTGAATGTTGAGTCACAATGATTCAAATCACACTTGTGAGAACATGATTTCATTTAGCACAAAATGATGCATCTTCCATGGATGTCTACACACATGATGATCATTACGCAAAAGAATGACAAGTATGTACAAATTTATTGCGGGTTTTTGAACAATCTTTTGCAATTTTTAGGATTTTTGAGGTTTTTGAATTTTTTTGTGATAATCTTTTTTTTAGGACTTTTTACGATTTTAGGATTTTTTCATGAATTTTTTTTAATGTTTTTTAGGGATTTTTTAAGCATCGTATGTGACTTTTATCGTCCTTTTTACGATTGTATTTGATTTTTAGAGATATCTAGGTAAGACCATAAAAAGGCATAAGAAGCATATCTAGGTAACCATAAACCCTAAACAATATGCTAACCTATCTAATCTAACATTAGAGCCATTGAAATAG
>MU225085.1:115220-125810 GCA_018584345.1 Thuja plicata | reverse complement strand
TCTCAATTTATAGAAAATGAGAAGCAATTAGGTGAATTAGAATGCATAAATTCAATGCACAATGGAGGGAAAAGAAGGTAGGAAATTGGAAGCATGATTAGGGGGAAATTGAATAAGGAGATATTGATGATATCATGAAGCACCTTAGTAGGGATATGAATCAAAATCAAGGGATATGACAAATTAGGTGAGATTAGGAGGAGTTAATTCAATAAATAAATCTATATTCCTCAGAAATCAAAATTAGCATTTATGAAATTATAAAATCCCATAAATTAGAATTAGCCAATTAATTAATTAAAATTTAATTAATTGTGAAGACTTAGGATAAGAATGAATAAATATGATTTATTTATAAAGAATAGGGATAAACCTTAGGTTATTCATCCCAAGAGGATAGATTAGTGAATTATGGATCAAATTGGAGGTATTAATGTACAATTAAATTGATTTGGATAATGTTGATAAGGATTAGGATAGGTTGGAGACATTGATGAACTTTGACAATGCGCCCAAGTAATGATGTTTGAAAATGATTGAATAGCGTCAATGAACTTTGATGGCACCATAGGATTAAAATAGGAATTAGGAAACATCAATTAATTTAGACAATGTTCCCAAAATAATAATGATTAGAAATAGCATTGATGAACTTGGACAACACTATTCAATTGATAATGATAGATTCATAATGATAACATCGATGAACTTGGACAATGTTATCAAATAGTTGATAAAAGAGATACGAAGCATCGATGAACTTGGACAATGCACCTAGAATGATGATAAGGTAAAATAAATTTAGAAAAAGGGGTTTGAGCGATTTGAAAAGTGAGTTAATTAGGCATCGATGATCTTGGACAATGCTTCAGAATGGTTGGAACGACTCCAATTTTTTTTGAAATGATTAGAAATAGAATAGAATATATTTGAATTGATTTAGGATGATTTAAAATGGCTTAGGATCAAATAGGATCAGTTTAGGATTGAATAGGATCAATTTAGGATTGAATAGGATCGGTTAGGGTTGATCGGAATTGATTGGGAAAATGATCAATTTGACAAAGAGAGTAGAAATATTAGTGAATAATTGAACAATTTTGCAATATTCAATCATCAACGAAAGACACAATGTCATATTTGAATTGATTTAGGATGATTTAAAATGGCTTAGGATCAAATAGGATTGGTTTAGGATTGAATAGGATCAGTTTAGGATTGAATAGGATCGGTTAGGGTTGATCAAAATTGATTGGGAAAATGATCAATTTGACAAAGAGAGTAGAAATATTAGTGAATAATTGAACAATTTTGCAATATTCAATCATCAACGAAAGACACAATGTCATCATATAATAAAGATCATATGCGAAAAATATAGGAATAATTAGGTCATAAAACAATGTTTCAATTGTAATGCTAAAAATGTTCAAACACACTAGCAGGCTCGAACCATTTTTTGGTGTATACACTAGCATCCACTAGAAAATATTTTCCTACATAAATAAAGTTGATTGTTAAAACATGAAACATTGATTGTACCCTTGAGTATATTAAACTATAATTTGGCTTACCAGGGGGAACACCGAGTGGATCTTCTCTTGACAAAGCTAAAGCTAGAAAATGACTATCTACAACAGACCCTTCCCAAGTAGCAAGGCAGTAGTGAAACTTATAATCGAAGGAACACACACCCATAAAATTTAGCGACGAGCTACCTTTTCTATCATGATATTTACCCTGCATGCTAACATCAATAGTGACTGGTATATGGGTTCCATCGATAGCTCCAACACAATCCTATATGATATGATATAATTATTAATTGTACGGTCAACCCATAATATGAAAAGGATAAAAAGATGTACAATAAATTTGTAACAACACAATAATCACCTTGAAGAACGGATCGAAATGGTCCTTCCCACTAATTTCAAGAGGAGTGTTTGGATCAGGTGGTATAAAGTAATCCTCATGGAGTGTTAAGATAGAACTCAATAACTTGTGGAAGTATCAACTGACTGTCTCTCTTGAGTGCCCAAATTTGTGGGAAATCTTGCGGTTCCTCAGATTGTGGACAAGGGTGTGGAGGAACATCACAAGTTGTTCTTCTAACTTCAAGTGTATCGTATCTATCAAGCTTCCTTTTACCCTTAGGATACTAGCTAGATGAAAGAAGGATACCCTACTCATATGAATGTGATCACGACAATCCACATCATTGGAATGAATAACCATTCTATAAAAATAGTTTCCTTGTCTTATTCGGTTACCTATTTGTGCACTGCCTTCTTGTTTGAACACTACATTGGCTATGACAAACAAAGAAAGAAGAGCTATGAGAAGCCAATCATATGTGGTCTCCATAGCTATGCATCCTACAACCTCAATATTCTCAATAGGCTCCATCAATGTCCTGAAATGTGGACAATCACAATGATTTCAGTGAGGAGATATCCACTATCAAGAAGAAAGATTGACCAACATCTATTTTTACCAACATCTATGGAAACATGGTGAAGATTTGCTTCAGAGATTTCATGATTTTGGAAAACATATGGTTTCCTAAGTGAAATGTCACATACCTATAATAGTGCATAATGGGTATAATTTTAGTGTCAAATAGTAAGCATATGCATAATGGGCTTTGTGCGGCATAAATCAACTAGATAATAGTGAGCAATTATTTGCAATTTCCTGGCCATATAAAAACAGAGATGTTAAACTAGTTTCAATGATGAAACTCACAAATATTTTGTGATGCTTTAATACAGTGTTTGAGATTTATGGTAGCGCCAACATTTTCAATCGCAGTGATTACATTAAAAATAGATTTAAATAGATGGACAAATCTATGAGGATTTAGAATAGCTTTGATTGTATTGTAGGTACAATATTACTAATTAGATGTAGTAAATTATAAATTATATTGTCTGAAACAAGTGTAAGTCCATCAGCATCAATTGGAATTGATTCATATTCAAAACTATATAAATGGCATTTTTGATAATTTATGTGGAGCTCCCCTTAATCTTTTTTGGCAATTGATTTATACCTATAGTAAAGAGATTGTGCAAAACTAAAGTTTAGGTGAGTGTTGGCTTCGCTTGTGCAAGTCAAGCTTGATTGGATTGGCATATAACGAAGATTATAAACCTATTCTCACTACTAGATTACTAACTTTACATCACTGCCATGGATTTTGTCATGCCATGACACCCCATATAAGATGTGATTTTCTCCTAGAGATGCCATTTATATGTAAAATAGAAGCCCCACATGTTTAAAGTTCAAACATAAAGTTATTTCAAGTATTATGGGCCCATCTTATTCAGCTGCAAATGATTGAGTGTTAGTACTTAGTAGTTGTGAATGGGAAGAACAAAATTATGTTCAAAATACAAAGATAAACTAATCTTTTGATACACATCCAAATTTTGCATGACATGCAATAGTTGAAATTGTTAAATACAAGAAATTTGTATGGACTATATTTTGCTAGTTTCCTTGATTTTTTCCATGAAGATGAATTTCACAATTGGGGAAGTTTACCCAATATAAATTGGTAGGGCACCTAAATCGGCATCATTCATACAATCTCATGTATACTCCATTCAAATTATACCGTGAAAATTTCAAACCCTAAGCTTTGACACTGCTAACATTTTTACATCTGATTCCACTGACTGTAGGCATCTTTAGATGATAAAAGAACAAGCTTCAAATCTCCCAAATCGATTACTAAATTCAGAGGCAGAAACAAGATCTATGATAGTGGCATCAAGTGTTCAATAAGGTATTCATGTGTACACAAAAGAAAGACCATTCAAGTCACTCAATCATTTTACACCCTATAGGCCTACTGCTAAGAAGTATGTAGTTTGCCAGCAAATCATGTATACTCTTATGTAGGTAATAAACTAATCAGAAAGGTTCCCATAAACATGTTAAATTCATTAATGTTATATGAATTGTACTAATACACTTAAACAAATTTATTTTTAACTGATCAAAGATCATCATTTATAAAGATAGACAAACAATTTGTCTTGCATTTGGTTTAGTTACTTAAAATATTTACACAAACTAATTCATAGTTAATCTACAGTAACAAGTTTGTTTCATCTGAATTTCATTTATTGAACAAATGATCAATTTAACCTGATGCATTAGTATACTCTCTGCAATCAAATTAGAGACAATAGCTCAGGAGAATCAAAAATTTTCTCATGTAATTCTACTGTAAACCTCAACAGTATGAACAATACCCATCTCAAACTCAACATCTAAAATGATTTGAAAAAGGGTTTTAGAAAAGGAGTCAAAATTTCAAACCCTTGAAATCAATTTTCAGAACATTGAGTAAGCGTTTTTAAAAACTAGTTGAATATCCAAGCCCTAGAAATTGATTTTCGGAGCATGGAACAGGGGTTTTTAAAAAATAGTCAAAATTTCAAACCATAGAATCGATATCAGAGCATTGAACATGAGTTTTAAAAAATAATTAAATTATCATACCCTACAATCGATGTTCAGATCATTGAATAGGTGTTTTGAAAGACCGTGGAGGAAGCCATGAAGGAAATAAAAAATTTAAACCCTAGAAATCAATTTCAATCCGACTCTCTACCTCAACAGTATGAGCTATACCCACCTCAACATACTGGGAAATATCGCCAGGCGTGAGTATATGGATACCTAGAATTCATTGAAGAAGAGAGGATGATGTAACATAAGAAAAAATAAATCAAGGATGTGACTATCTATCCCAAATGGAAATAAGGGTATAACTAGAGGCTTTACGTGACATTCCAAACATTTTTGTTAAACCCATTCGGGAGAAAAATCAAGCCATACATATTTCAAAATACAAACTTGTTTGCATATCATCACAATACTAATATTGTTAATTGCAGAGCACAAAAAAATCTTAAATTTAATGATAAAATGAAGTCAAACCTGAATAAAAATATGTAGCTCAACCGTAACCTCCTCTGCAATCTATAGACTCCAATACCTAATCCGAGCAGACACCTTTTTCAAATGAAGGAAGAATCAAAAATTCTGAGAAATCTACACAAAGAATATGAGAAAAAAACAAATGCACCAAATGAGTAGAAAGCTTGAGCAATGACAAATAGACATCGCTCACCAACATGCCGAGGGAGAAAATTACTTGAGATGAACGCTGGAAATTGCAATACCCGTTGCGCCTCAACCTTAGTTCGTGACATAAAATCGCTCATCAAATGAGTAGAAAGCTCAGTGACAAACATACATTGATCTTGCATAGAAAAAATCTTAAGAGACTTTAGGGTTAGACAGATCTTTCCACTAACTGAGACCTTTGTTGTTTTCAACACAGCACACAGAGCTATGGCTTCAATTCTTCTCATACAAAATCGCTCATCAATGGGCGGAGGGAGAAAACTTGAGATGAATGCTACAAATCGCAATACCCACTGTGCCTCAACCCTAATCCCCAAATCACAATCCCCAAAATTTACGGGAAACCCACGAGCCCAATGGAATTATAAAATGTAGTTCAAAAAAACTAAAAACCAGAATTAGAAATTTAATTCCACCTATTGGGTGGGAAGATGGTGTCGCCCAATTTAGTGCCAAAATCATGTTTTCATGTCCAAAACCAGAATTGCATTTTGGCAAACCACCGGTGGATTTTCCCCATAAGTGGAAGTTCTACACCCAATTCCGCCCCAATTCCGGTAACCAAACGGGCCCTAAGAGGTTTTGAGAAAAAAAGGGTCTAGAGATCTTCAAGTTTGGGAATCCATAAACAATAGGGTACTAATCCTAGGATGAACAAAATAGGATTCCTAGACCCAAAGGCACGGATTTCATTTGGTGATTGACAGGTTTAATGCTTTGTATTATGGGAAAGGTTCTGAGAATAGACCACATAGAAGGGTACAATTCTTGAGGTAATTAGTGGTGTTGAGATCATCTAAGGCCAAAAGGCCTTTATCATTTAATAGCATTGTTATGTTGAGGGAAAGTGGTTCCCTAATTGACTTTGTACAACCTAGGGTCTACAAGAAAGGTATCACTGAGCCCCAATTGATTAAATTTATGAACTGAAGTCTAGCTCATTGGACTCTAGGGTAGAAGAGATTATTTTACCAAAAAAATTAACGAACTCTAAGGCACCCATGACATGGATTTCACAAGGGAGCTCTTTATTTCTAACCTACAAATAGAAAATCTAGACTATGAAAGAAAGGACAACATGAGAAAAATGAAAAGCATGAAAATAAAAAATAAAAACCCCATGAAAGAAGAAAATAAAGCCTACTTTCTTGAGCATGGAAGGAGAAATGCACACAAATTTACCAAATAACAACAACAGGTGTAACACTACCTCAAAAATTTTTAGAAAAAAATATCGTTGGGGAAGTTAGGTCGCAAAGAAGCTCTATCTCGCACTTGAATACTTGGTTAGTACAAATGGCTTTTCCTTGGGCTTTTATATCCCATTGGACCTAGTGCATTGAATGCACTTTAAATTTTATTGCTAACAAGGGGAGCTAGGCATACTAGAGATTGGGACTTAAAGATATTGAATGCTATAAAGAATAAAAAAACTCATTAACCATTGGAGAATTATGAGGTTCCCGTGATCCAACCAAAGGGACCAAAACCAAAATGGAGGACTACAGGGTCCAAGGCTTTGGAGTACCAAGCAAAGAACAAAATATGAACAAACAAAAGAAAAAGGGGGACCCAACATTTGCCAAACAAAAATGTTGGGATGGGTATGTAGGGCATAACACATTCCACAATGAAGGATATGGTGGGAAAAAATGCCTTGAATGTTTGATTTCTCACTAAATACTTGAACTTGAATGAATGTTTATGTCAGGATGAAATGAGATTAGATGCCAAAATGAGGTAGCCTTGCTTATATGACTGTCTTGGCCATTTTGGGGTGCAAACTTGAGGGAGGATGACATGGATTTGGGGTTCCTGCTAAAATTAGTATACCATTCTCCAATTCAAATTTGGGCCCATTTTTTGGGGTAAAGGGTGACTCCAAGATCAGACCAATTGGAGCCGCCCCTAACCCACCAAGTGTCCCTTTACTAGCCAGTACATGCTCAAATTTGGATTGGGGTATGACTTGATATGGGGATGATAGAATGAAATCAAAGTGTGATTAGGATAATATAGAAAAGGCCACACATGATCAAATGGGACCTATGTATACAAGTAGTGATAGAATAAATGAAATAATTAAAGGGGACTATGTATCCAATCCGTTGCAATGGAAGAATTAACTGGCTTAGACTTTGCCCCACTTGACAAGAACCAATGCCTCCTCTCCTTTCCTTTTCCAACATGGTGACAACTCATCTATCACAAAATCCCATCTGCGAATCTCCCAAAAATGTGTTCCATGTAAATGTACATATACAGGCACATCTACTGCCAACATATATGACGACTTCCATGGAAATACATGTAGTGAAGACGCATTTTCATCTTCCAATCCTTCAATTCCTTCGGATAATGGAAATTTTTTATTCAACAAGAAAATAATTCATCAATTGAACGTTGTTTTCTCTTATAATTGATGGCCTCTGAAGTTCCCAAGTGTGTATTATTTGTTGGGTAACTTGGCTTCAAAAAATAAAGAATAGCTTGTGATTTTTCAGCGAATTTGGTTTTTAGTTTTGTATGAGCATGTTTTGAGCTTATATTGTGAATCAACCGAGTTGAAAATAAAAATATATTATGCTATCTGATTGGTCAGGCTAGAAAGGAAGAAAATAAGAAATTCCCTCTCTATACCTCCTCTCCTTCAGTCCCCCCTGAGACGAGCACAAGAAATTCATGGTTTCAATTAGATATGTTGAATTATAAATTATAGGTTGTATCCATTTTGAAGAATGCTGTTGAGCTTTCATTCAGAGTTTACAGTCAGGGCCCAGCTGCCAACTTCTTTGAGATCTCAACCTATTTTTTTTATTTTGAAGTTCATTAGTTCTCCATGTTCTCTCATCTTATAAGGGCTTCATTTCTGCATAAACTGCCTCTCAGAATAGTAAAATTATGTATGCATTTTTATTCTATGGGTATCATCCAATTCGACATTTCTGTATCTATAAGGATGGATGAATGGTTTAGTTTGTATTTTCAATGCAGTTTATCATAGATTATGAGTTTGGGCATTTCTACTACTTTATTTTTAAAAAGGGTGGTACTGTGACTTCTACTCAATATTTGTGTTGTGACCTTTTACATTATCTTTCTTATTGATATATATTAGTGAGTGACTTTGCCACTTTTGCTAAAAAAAAAATATATATATATATCTCATTACATAATTGTCTTAAAATTTGTCAATTAAAAAAATTAAAATGATAAAAATGAACCAATACTATATTTGAAATGGGTAAAAAAAATAAAAATAACATTGATCATAAAAAGAAAACAATATTAAATATGTTAAATTTTTAATATTAAGAAATTAAAAGATATCGTCTTTTTAATAAAATTCAAATTCAAATATATAATTACTTTCCCTGCAAACTCAAAAGTAATTTAAAAAAAATCTTTCCTAATATTTTTTTTTAACCTAGAATTATCCCACGACCTAGCTTTCCTAATATTTTTACTTTCAAGTCAGCTGAATAACAATATAAGCCAAGTTATTCAACATAGAAATACGCATTCATACAAAATCATAAACCAAAATCATAATCAGTTCAAAAAAAATTTGAAGCCAAGTTACTGAACAAATACAGGCTCACAGAAACACAAATAGCGAATGCGCTGGAAAATCACAATCTTGTCCTCAAATTTTCAAGCCAAGTTACTCCTCATAATACCCCAACCAAACATCTAACATGGAACTACAGTGGGATGAGAATAATGGAAATGGAAAGTAGGAAGAAGAAATGATGGTGTGGGATTTGATACCACACCACATTATTCATAAATTACTACTTCTGCTTCCAATTCACTCTGTCATCGGATTTTGCAGAGTGTGCAAAGAATGGAACAATTTAATTCACACTTGGGAATTCCTGAGACAATTAATTGTTGGAGAAAATAGTATTAAAGTAATGAACTATTGCTTGTTGAATGGATTTGTGGCATTGCCGAAAGGAGTGGAAAGCTTGAAAGGTGAAGATGGGTCTGCACTGCACGGTCTATTTCCATGGAAGGGCTCATACATTCTAACATTACGTACAAGTGATTGGACAGTGCCTGTAGGTCAAATTCTGATTGGACGTTCGAATGATTTGATAATACCTAATAAATATGCAAAAATTGCTATGCAATTCTGCATGTGGGAGTTTGTGATAGATAGTTCGTCGCCATATTGGAAAAACATTGGAAATGAGAGGATGAAACCTGTTTTCTGGGGCAAAGAGACCAACTATGAATACTTGATCGTCCACACCCGAGGAGTTTGGGCATTGCAGACAATCACTGATATAGAGTAGATACTTTTTTGCTTAGTATAATAAGGTTTGAATTTTTAATGACATCAAAATTGTCATTCCTTAATGATTTTTCGAACACTAGATGTTTTCTTGACCTAAAGCTTGTTTTCTTGTTATTACTGAACTCACTATATTCAGGATTCATTTAATATGTGTTTCATATCTACTAATTAAATGGATAGTATTTTTTTAAACTGAGGCAATTTCTCATAATAGAATGTAAATCATAAAGATTTCTTTTGCCTATATGCAATTTTCATGTAGTGACATATTTGATAAGTAGATTATTCTGTATTTTGATTTGCAAAATTCATGAATGAAAAGGCATTAATATAAATAGAGAATGATCTCAATATTAGGTTTATTTAAATAAGACAGAGAATGCTCTAAATCTGCAATTTTTTTCACAACACATATTTTTATATAGAATTTATTAATCTAGAACTAACCCTATCTTAGCATAAACTGAGGCAGATTTTGGAGAATAAACAGAATGTAATCAATAAGATTCGTTTGTCTATATGAAAATTTTCAAATTTGACACTTTGCCTATGTTTTGGTATAGGAATTTAATTAAAGTGATAGATACTCACCCTTGGGATCTCCACTTCTCTTGCAATTATTTTGGTTTAATTTCCAGCTTTCCTATAGAAATTGAATTGTGATTGCTATGGAGTACTTGTCAAATTATTTAGGCTTCTACCAACTCACATATAAAATAATTGATGAGGCCAACTGGTCGAGGATGAGTGTTGTCTTTTGGTGCCATCTTTTAAAAGTAAGGAAAAGATGGAAAAGTGAGGAAAGATTTTTGATTTGAAACTTTTCATATGTAATGCTACGAGAGACAAGTTTAAAGAGACAAATGCATTCATTTTGTTTCATCATTTCTCCCACAACCTTTACAATCTTGTTAAGAAATGTAGATTTGAAGATAATGTATAAACTAATCTGTAGTAGAATGCAATTGCCTTGGTAATTGATTGATTCTATAAAAATATATTTGTATTTATATATAGAATCTATAATGAATAGTTGTGACTATTCATTATAGAAAGATGTGGTTGTTGATACTAAATGAAGTGACTGTTCATTATACATATCATTTATTAATAACTAA
>MU225084.1:4480165-4490935 GCA_018584345.1 Thuja plicata | reverse complement strand
AAAACAAGGCACTCCAAACATTGGAAATCATGTTTAATATTTTGCAAAGGCACAATTTTTAAGGCTGGACTAATAGCTATAAATCACTTGAAAACATTAGTCTCAGCCTATAAATAGGCTGGACTAACAACGTGAAATGTGGGATAGAAAAATGCACAAAAAAACAAATATCTTCAACCCACCAAAATCTCTATTTAAGACTGGTATGTGGTAAATAGTTTAATCAGCTGAGAAAATATCGACCAATAAAACCATAAAAATGCCTTTCTATTCAAGATTGATGAGAAGCATTCTATTTTGGGTGTTCACCTCAAAAAAATCTACAAAGTGATTCCGTTGTACAATAAATACCGATTAATATTCCGCTGAATGAATGTTGATTACTATTTCGCCCCCTTCTGTTCAATCTTCCTACAAATATTGCAAAAAAGCTTCATGCAACAGAGTATTCTCATCGAAATTACTGTCATTCAACACCCTTTGACATTGTTAAGAATCCATTCAACACCCTCCAAATGGCCTTCTTTCGCAGCGATGTGCACAACATTCTTGCCTTCAAAAGTAACTTCATGCCAGTAAATTGGATTTTTTTCATGCAGGCTTTGAGGGATTTTCAGATTTCTTTTTTAGCAGCAAGGAATGTATCATTGTTTTTAATCTTCTATAACAGTAAATCACTGTTTGCTTAATAATTTTTCAGTTTCAGTTTGTATTTTTGGTTCATGTGTTTACCTTTTTTCCTTAAAATAGACATTAATGGATAACATGCAATTCTTATTATAAATGGGTAGAGTTTTAAAGGATTGTTTTTATATTAATAAACTAGTTTCTATCAATTAAAATACTTTATTTTTTTTTATTTTTAAAATAATCATAGTTTCTATAAAATGTCAATTTATATTTTTAAATTTTTCTAATAATTATTTATTTCAAATATGATTGGTTCAAACAAATTTGTGTTATAGGACTCCTTACTATTTTGGTCGATTTCATTATAGTTTAGATGATTCAATATAATTATTTTCCTATTTTGATAGTTTAAAAGTTTTTTAAAAAATCGTTTTGGAAATTTAAATCTTTATGATGTAGAATGATAAATTTTAATTGTTCTATTCTAAGGTAAAACTAAATATACAATTTTGTTTTTTCTTGGATTTCTATATAGGTAGGTGTGGTTTTCTATTTTACAATTGATAATATTTTATTAATTTATTTAGTAAATTTTATTTCTCATCTTTAATTTTGTGGTTGTGTTTTTATTAAGTGAAAACTAGTTTTACAGGGACCAAAAAGCCAAATTCACAACAAAAAAAACTAAAAACTAAAATCAACAATAAACCAACAACTATCCCTACGCCTAGCAATAGTAACAAAAAAAAAATAGGGAAAACACCCCCACAACATACAACTTCTTGACTAAATCACTATTCTTGTTGATAATATCATCGTTAATGCTCTTGCCTTTGCTAACAAGACTGTCAATGGGAGTGACTCCCTTATCCCTGTTGCGTAACCTGGTAGCTGGACCAAACATACTTCATTTTTCCTCCTTTTCATCAAGATCTGTGCATTTGGTCGAACATGTATCCTTGTAGTTTGCCATCTTGGTAGATTTCACACTCACAGAGGGACAAGCATTCATATCCTTCAACATATCTTCAAACACCACTGCTTGTTCATTCAACTTTTTCAAACCCTCAATAGAGTTATCTATTGGCGTATTACTAACAGCCACAATTGCTTTGACCCTATCCTACATCTTGCAAAGGGTATCTTCAAGGTTTTTGATTCTTTTCTCATGCTCTACCTTTAACTCACAAACCCCTCTTGCCTTAGTGTTAATCTTCTCCATGATGTCATCAAGTTTTTTTTTTGAGGATGGGGGCACTTCCCTTAATACTGTTTATCTTTGCAACCATCCAAGAAAAAAATTCATTTTGGTTGTCTAGCAGACCCTTAATATCTTTATTTATGCTAGGGGTTTCCGGAACAGAGGAAACCTTCTCAATAGGGTTCTTCATCTCGATCGGGATGTCAAATTGAATTTCTAACACCTCAATCAGATGAGTACGTACATGAATCACAGGCATGGGACTCCTAGAATATTTTTGTTCTTTGCAGATCCATACTGACTAATAGAACTACCGCACTTCCTTTTTCCATTTCCCTCCTTGGTAGGGTCCAATGAGTCAGGGACAAAATCATCACAGGAAACATAATTTGAGCTATCGTATTTTGACAAAATAACCCTTTTTCTGAGAATTGGAAGTCGAGGGCTTCTTCCTAACCCCAACATGGAACAACTCATCACCATCCAAATCCACAAAATTCCATTTTGATGAGGTGTCCCTATAATAGACCCTCATATTCTTTTTATATTCCACACCTTTTTTATGCCGAGGATTCTTTTCCACATGTAACACTTTGGCATGTTCCATGATTAACAATATTTAATCCTCATGCAAAACTGGGTTGGAGAGGTTTTTTAGCATGAGCCCTTAAGCTATCATGTATGGACGATAATAGATAAAATGACAAGGAAATTCTTTTGTCATGCGAAAAATAATTCAATATCATTAAATGGTATCTAAAAAGACTAGTATATTTACCATCCAAGGTTATGTACCTCATAATCACCTCAGCGATATTCGACCATGGCTTCTTGAGAGCAGATCTGTCAAACCCACCATCGATCACCTTCTTAACCTTCTCCCTCTCACCCGGTAGAAAAAAAACACACCCATGGCTTTGCTAGCATTTTTATCCCTGTAAATTCTCTCGCATCTATAGCAGTGTTCGAGACAATTTTGTAAAAGTACTTAAATTAGTTGTATTCTTGATTAATATTTAGTATGACATTTGATAGGACAATTTAAGAACAATAGTTAATTGCCAATTGTTGATACATCATTTTGATTCATATTTAGTATGACATTTGATAGGACAATTTAACAACAATAGTTAATTGCCAATTGTTGATACATCGTTTTGAAGGGTAAATCACATTTACTGTCATCATGATTTTCCTTCTTAATTCATATTGTACTTATCAGTGGCTTAATTTTCAAGCTTCATATTCATACATTGGCATAATTGTCCTTGGGACTCAACTTGTCTACTATATTGTCCAAGGATTAAAAGTTTTTTTTCAAATAAGGCACAACAAAACTATTTTACAATTTTATAAATGTGAGCATCTCATATTAAGCTCATAGAAAAACTTCCATCTAACTTATGAATGAAGAACTTTTTTTATAAACAAGCAAAGTAGAAAAACATTTTAAAGACAACACTTCTCAATGTCATTTTTCTAGAGACTTATTTATGGTAAATTGTCATAAAAAATTTACCATACCAAATTGATAATAAAAGGTCAATTTGGAATTTTTAAGCAATAGTCTATCTTTTCAATGCCAAAATAGGCTTCACTTTTCATTAAATTGCCAATGAAACTTCGATGTAATACAATCTATATTGTATTATTGGTGTCAATACATTGCACAATATCACAATCTAAACTTTAAATAGTCACTAGGTAATAAACTACATTCAATGTATCATAAGTTTGATTACTATTGTTTATTTTTTATAATTTGATTCTACCATGTGTTGTATATTGTATATGGATTCTTTCTCTACTCTTATAGGGCTATTTTATGGAGGAGTTCATTTTTTATGAAACATACACATCACTTTTAGCTATAGTTCTTGAGACCATTTTTAGATCTTGAGTATATTGCTACAGTAAGAACCAATATATTAAATATTGCTTTTTACAACTATCACGAGTTAATATAAATAATTGTTCAATATTCTATTATATATAATTATATTAACATTCTAAATTGATTTATTTTAACATTAAGCATAATAGGACTAATTCTTGAAACTTGTGTATTTTAGTTATATCCATAATAATATTTGAGATTGAACTATTCACAATGAAATTGAAAATAATGTTTCAATAATTACATCATTGACAATAGTATAAATAATGAAACAATTGAACTTTTATAAACTCACATTATTTCCACGACCTAACCAAATTGTCCTTAAATTTTCTCTTTCAAGTCTCTTTTTGAACAGATTTAAATACAATTGAAAATCTAAAAACAAAATATATTTTATTACAATTGATATCAAATTGGTAAAAAAAATATCAAATTGGTCAAAAGCAAAAGTTATTAGCATTGAACATTTGGAATGCAAGTGAGAGCTCCAGCATCTTTGGTGACAAAAGGTACGATTCTCGTCCTTAAAACTCGAAAAGACTCGTGAAGTTTGTATGCCGGCATCGGAAGCGGCTTGTTCAGACCTGATTGTTCAAAATAGGCCCCATGCAAAAATTCATCATTCACTGATCTCCACACACTCAATGAGCTATCAGAACCTTTATGCTCCGTGACTTGCTTCTTAGTGTAGTCATTTGGACCCACAAACACATTACCTTCACTCAATATTGTGGGATCAGAACTTCCTCCAATTGCATATATTCCCCATGGCAAATAGAAGTTATTCACTACATGGGCATACCCCTTTCTAATTCTGCAGAGGTAAATGTAACACAATTATTTTATTTATAGGAAAAAGAATGGCCATCTTTTTTCAAAACAAAAAAATAATAATATTATAAAACAAAAAAGTGTTCTATTTATTTATTAACTATTTAACATATCTATAGCATATTAGAAAATTAAAATTGTTTTAATTTAAGTCAATGGGCAAGAGTTCCAATACATTACATTTATGAAAAAATGAAAATAACATCACTATAAAATAAACATGTATTTTAATTTAGCTATAGACTATTTAGCATATTAATATAGTAGAAAATTAATTTGTTTATTGATAAGAAAGTGTGTAATATAGATTTTCTCCTACTATTATAAGCTGATGTATATAATATTGAAATTTAATTACAAGCTACAAACTTATCTATAGTAATAGATAAGAAACACAAAACAATGGTATTAAATACTTATGAAAAACATGCACTTGTTTTATATTAATGGTGGTCAAGAGTTTATCTGATTTCTTCTTTAAAATAATTTTAAATTTTAATATTATAAAATTATTATTTTTGAATTGACTAATCTATAACAAAAGTATTCTTCGTAATTTATGTATGTCACTCAATCCTTGCTCTTAGTCAAAGAGGCTAGTCTATGGCTTGTGAGCTACACATTAATGGGTCCATGTAAAATCCAAAAATATAGTTAAAATAAATGGATCTATAGATTTTAAAATGCATTCTAGAGAAACAAAATTATTAAGGGATGAGATCTGAATTGTCCAAAGATTCCTGACTCTTACTCAAAGAGGTTTAGCCCAAGAATGAATGCTAGTAAAATAAATGAATCTATATATTTTAAAAAAGCATTCTCATATCTGTAATTTAAACTGAATATTAGTAACATTAACAAGATATCTTAAAGTTATTGTTTCTTATATTAGAAAGTATGATTGTTTAATATTTACTAAAATGACTTAAAATGTGGAGCTAAAATAAATAGATTTCTAAAAGAAATCCCATATTATGTTGCATAGGCTAAGGATTAGTGAGGTTTGATGCTTCAATTTATTTTTGACATCTAAAAGAGTCAGTGGGAGGTATTTCATTTAGTAGTACCTTGGCATACGTTGCATGAGGCCTGGTCCAAAGCGGTTGAATGCCACAGTGATCCTCATTTTTTTGTCGGCTTGAACCTCGTCACTGTTGCCCAGCAGCATTGCCTGTCACATTTTGATGCACCCACAAATTCAGTTGAGCATTTGACCGGGCATGCAATCTATCTAATTATAACACAGAATCAAATAAGCCAGTTTCAAACATACTGTTCTATAAATTAGGGTTTCTTTAGTGGATCTGCAATTAAGATGATTCTTCTTAATCTGTAATCGTATAAAATCTCTCTATTCACGCCATTTAAGATGAACGAATAATCTAAACACGTGATTTAAGACGAACTATCTGACATCAAAACAATGAAATGCAATTATCTCCTTATGATTAAAAAACCAAGATCATTACATATGTCTTTATAAAATCTATTTATCCACCTGATTTAAGATAAACCATCTAAACAAATAAAAACAATCAAATGCAATTACCTCGTTATGGTTGAATAACCAGTTGTTAGAAATGGTGATTTTATTGGAACCAAGCGTAACATCAATGAGACCATCAGCACAATTGTAGAGAGTGTTATGATCAATCCAAACATGCTTAGCGCTTTGCACAGATATACCATCCCCGTCCTGCGGATAAATCTTTTCAACTCCTTTCTTCGTGGAGATCAAAACATTGCCCGGCGTGCTTTCCTTACAGTCATGGATAACGAGACCATGAATAATAACGTGGGTCACATTCCATACTCTCAAACAGGACATACCTGCAATATGAACATTTGCGCCCCTTGCATCTATGGTTTTCTGGCTTGTCAAAAACAACGGCATGCGTAGCGTTATGTACATGTTTCTTGCAAAAGTTATCCACATTGGACGATGGCGAGAAACAGCAAATCTGAGGCTTCCAGGCAGTGGATTTACAGGATTGTCATCATCTCTTGTCACAGTGTAAATTTCTCCCATTTTGCCTCCTTTGGCACGAGTTCCAAAGCCTTTTGCGCATTTGGCGAGCCTCTTTCTATCTTGTGCCCAATTAGGGTTTCTTCTCCAGCACTTGTCGATTGCATTGTAGTGTTGTGGTAAAGCCAAGGAAGCCTGGATGAAGAGCAAAAGAATGGCTACTTTGATTAACTCCATACCGCTAGAATGTTGCTGAGTTGGAGCAACCCAGGGCGTGAGAGTCTATGTTTTATGAAGCTTAAATAGAAATGACAGGGTGGTGTGTATTTTTTTTTCGCTGTCGTGATGGATTTAGAGAGCAATAGTGCGGCGCATATGGTGGCGAGAAATATCAGATTGGGTGGGCTCTCCGGATTTGAGAGGAAGTAAAGATATGTAGATGGATGTCTGTCAAAATGTTGAAGTTTATCCATTAAACTAAATGGAGACTATTTGAGGTGACAATGAAGCCTCTTTTCTCGTTGAGGAGATTTCTCCAGGTGGAGGATCCTCATGTCATAATGTCTATTTAAACACCGTAACCCTCAATTATGAGGGGGGAGGGGGCGGTGAAGAGGGTGAAATACCAATAAGCATTATTGCCGGTAAAAATACCAATAAGCATTACAATGAGGTTGGAAAAAACAATTGTTAGTTGTGTATTTCTAATGGAGAAAGCATATGCCATTCAATTTTATATTCAGTTTTGGGTATGTGAAGTTTCAATTGTATTTTTTAGTAGGTAAGTAATGTTTTAAAAAAATATTAGTTGTCTATGTTTAATAGTTAAAATATGTATACTTCATTTTTATTATAGTTAATAGTAGGTTTGTTAAATTTTAATTGTAATATTTAGTATATTAGTATTTTTAAAAGATAAAGGTGTTAGTTGTCTATTTGTAATAGGTAACAAGTAAACCACTCATTTTTATAGTTAATTTTAGATTTGTTAATATGTAATATATAAGTAATATTTAAGGAAATGGAAGTGTTAATTGCCTATACATAATGGTGTACTTAAGAAAATAGAAGTGTTAGTGATTAATATACGTCACTCACTTTTATAGTTAGTTTTGAGTTAATTGTTGGTTTAATGCTGGTTTTCTTTAAATTATTTGTTTAATGTTATTAAGACTACAACATATCTAAATTTGTCATTCATGATATTATATAAAATGATAAATGTTTGATAAGTAGGAGATATTTTCCACAGCAAGTCAAATTGTGATATTATTACCATGATTCAATTGTGTAGTTTTTTTAGTCAAACTCATTGACCCATGTTTCATCGATAAATATTTATCCACTCTTACTGATATAGGATATTAAGAGATAATCAATACATAGGTTCTAAAATATATTAAGTGAGATTTATAGTATAAAATTAATATAGAACTTTTTATTACATGTGTATGCATATTATATGATTATTTGTTATGTTGTTGATCATTATTCTTAACTCAAAATCAAAATAAATATTTTAAATGAATAGATGTTAACATAGAAGATCCCAAAGGTGATCACAAATAGCATCTCTATAGACAAAAGCTCCAACAATGAGTGATATATGCTCTATGTGTCTAAAAGAATGATTCATTTCCACTGTTAAGGTTTGATTTAACAAGTGAAGCTAATTTTCATTGAAACATAGATAATGTAGTGCCTCATGTTGTTGCATTATATTTTGTTATATTTTGATCCGAGCTAGACTCTTTCTTTTATCATGACTATTTGCATGGTGCCATCATATATTGGCATTGTGAAATGCATGTGGTTACAGTACACATTCTTTTTGTTGTACTAGTATCTGTTAGAATAGTCCCAAAGGATAACTGAGAGGGGGGGGGTGAATCAGTTATCAGTTACTTCAGTCCTTTTTACTTTTTTAACTTAAGTGTACAACAAAGTAAATGCATAATCAGATAACACAGTACTCAACACACAATTTGATTACGGGGAAACCAAATGGTAAAAACCCCGGTGGGAATTAGCACCCACAATAAACTATACTTGTTTGTAGTAATCCCTGTTAGAAGATATTTCAACCCTATTAGGAGTTGTACATTACAATGCAATAAGTATAGTGACCTAGTTAAGGGTCGGACCCTGTTAGGAGTCTTTTACAAATAGCCCTGTTAGGGGTGGTGGACTCATTGTCCAAAAGCTCATTGCTTGATGGTGAAGGCTACAACCTTCTGAATAACAGATATGCACTATATCTGATGATGAACTGTAGAGTAGACCTGTTGTCTTGATTAGTTCCATTGTATTACAATATTTCACTTCTTCTTCACATAGACCCTTGATGAATGAACCAACTATGATAATCTACTTTGTACATCTTTCCTCACTTTTCATATCATTCACACTTGGCGTATCACAATTGAACTACTATAAATATCTTCTCCAAACTAGAAGGTCATGTCGGCTCTTAGAAACACTTTATCAATATCTTAATCGGCTTAACTAAGCATGCAAACAATATTAAGTCTGCGCAAGTCAATGCTGAATAGACGCGATGCTTCATTGAGTCGACCTCACCAAATTAACCATAGCTTTGCAATCATCTTCAAAAATGTTTGGCGCCTTTGGATTTGTATCATCATCTCATAACTAAACATGAATATACACACGCATATCCTAAAGATAGGTGCAGCTCATGTAACATGTTATATTGTCGGCCCTAAACAGTTATACTTCCAAAACTATAACTGCTAATAACAGAATTGCATAACTTTACTGAAACATCATATCTAGGTCTACGTGTATGAACATAACATAATAAACATGTCAACAACATGTATCTATCCACGTAAGTCTTTATGTCATCATTCAGATAAGTTTATACAGAATTACTACTATGTATTATATGTTGTCATCAATGACAAACATGCAATCAATCAACTGCTCAGAATCAAATCTCCAACAATCTCCCCCTTTGACATTGATGGCAACATATGATATCAAAAACAACCTTTGTTCATGGTGTCTTCTTTCTTTTACAATCTTCTCAATATCCTCATCAAAGATTCTTCTAAACTGCTATAGTTCCTTTGTCTGAGTTTTTGTTCCATCTATATACTCCCCCAGATTATAGGCTCCCCCTTCGTACATTCTCCTCCTTACTATATTCTCCCCCTTTGACATCAATGGAAAAGGGTGCCATAGTTCTTTAGGCACAGGTACTACTCCATAAGTAGAGTAGTCAACCATTCATCAGTCACATAATGACTGATGTCTTTGCTGCTTCTTCTAAATAGACTTAGGAGAGGGAATTACTCCCAACTTCTCCCTAAGATACTCAAAAGTGTCCTTTGATAAGGGCTTTGTGAAAATATCTGCTAACTATTCTTTGGTGCTCACATAGTCCAATTTAACTTCTTTGTCTGCAACTTTTTCTCTTAAGAAATGGTACTTGATCTCTATGTGTTTTGTCTTTGCGTGCATCACAGGGTTCTTAGAAATGTCGATAGTGCTAGTATTATCACAATGAATAAAAATAGGATAATCAACCTGAATGCCAAAGTCTTAAACCATCTGCTTGATCCAAATCATAGTTGAACAATTTAGTGCTGCTACAACATATTCAGCTTCTGCTAATGACTGAGAAGATTTTTTTTGCTTCTTGCTTATCCAAGAAACCAACATGTCTCCAAGGAATACTGCTCCTCCTGAAGTGCTCTTTCTATCATCAATACAACTTGCCCAATCTGCATCTATATAAACATGAATCTTTACATTCTATGATTTAGGATACCATAAACCATAGTCTATAGTTCCCTTTAGATATCTAAATATCCTTTTTACTGCCATTAAGTGATTTTGCTTGGGTTCAGCTGCAAATCTTCCAACAATGCCAACTGCATTAGATATGGCAGGTCTAGATTGAGTTAGATAAATGAGTTTACCAATCATCGATTTGTACAATGTCTTATCAACTCCTGTGGAGTCATCATTTTTTGATAGCTTGCTTCCTGTTATCATGGGAGTGCATACTAGTTTACAATCATCCATCTGAAAGTTCTTCAGTATTTCTTTCACATATTTAGACTGATTAATGAATATACATTTATCTGTTTGCTTTACATTTAATCCCAAAAATTATTTTATAGGACCAATCATACTCATTTCAAATTCATTCTGCATTTCTTTTGTAAATGCTTTACTGAGCTTATCATTACCCCCAAAGATAATGTCATCAAC
>MU225084.1:4444084-4476544 GCA_018584345.1 Thuja plicata | reverse complement strand
TTCTTCTGATATTTCACCACCATTGTTCCTGATTCCAGATACTGCTTCATTTATCCTTTGATTGTAAGCTCTAATGTTCTCTTCAAGTAACATCTCAAGACTGTTGTATTTCTTCTTCCATGTCTTCCTGCGTGCATTCTTTGGTTGAACATCTCCTTCAAACATGTCTTCTAAATACTTCCATATGGTATATGCTTTGTCAATTTTCTTGATTTCAGAAAATTCACTGTCAGATAAGGCACTGATTAGGGCTTCTTTGGCAATTGCATTGTGTGTAAATATGTCCTTTTGTCTGTTGGTAGCATCATCCTTTGCAAGGTCTTTTAGAGATGGAATTACAACCACTTGTGTAGCAATCTCAAAGATTTCAAAGCCAATACACTGTAGATGTGTTATCATTTTGTTTTTCCAATCCAAATAATTCTCTCCATCGAACTTAGGGCTTTCTTTTTTGAAGTAAGACATTTTGATCTACCTTAAGCTGTTAGGCTTCTTCTCCAAGGCACTTGGCTTTGATACCAATTGTTAGAATAGTCCCAAAGGATAACTGAGAGGGGGAGGGGGGTGAATCAGTTATCAGATACTTTAGTAATTTTTACTTCTTTAACTTAAGTGTACATCAAAGTAAATGCATAATCAGATAACACAATACTCAACACACAATTTGATTATGAGGAAACCAAATGGTAAAAACCCCGGTGGGAATTAACACCCACCATAAAATATAATTGTTTGTAGTAATCCCTGTTAGAAGATATTTCAACCATGTTAGGAGTTTTACATTACAATGCAATAAGTATAGTGACCTGGTTAAGGGTCAGACCCTATTAGGAGTCTTTTACAAATAACCTTGTTAGGGGTGGTGGACTCACTGTCCAAAATCTCACTCCTTGATGGTGAAGGCTACAACCTTCTGAATAACAGATATGCACTATATCTAATGATGAACTGTAGGGTAGACCTGCTATCTTGATCAGTTCCAGTGTATTACAATCTTTCACTTCTTCTTCACATAGACCCTTAATGAATGAACCAACTCTGATAATCTGCTCTGTACATCTTTCCTCACTTTTTGTATCATTCACACTTGGCATATCACAATTGAACTACTATAAGTATCTTCTCCAAACTAGAAGGTCATGTTGGCTCTTAGAAACACTTTATCAAACAATATTAAGTCTGCATAAGTCAATGCTGAACAGACATGATGCTTCACTGAGTCGGCCTCACCAAATTAACCATAACTTTGCAATCATCTTGAAACAGGTTTGGCGCCTTTGGATTTGTATCATCAACTCATAACTAAACATGAATATACACACACATATCCTGAAGATAGGCACAACTCATGTAACATGTTATATACATCGGCCCTAAACAGTTATACTTCCAGAACTATAACTTCTAATAACAGAATTGCATAACTTTACTGAAACATCATATTTGGGTCTGCATGTATGAACATAAAATAATAAACATGCCAAAAACATGTATCTATCCATGCAATTCTTCATGTCATCATTCAGATAAGTTCATACAGAATTACTACTGTGTATTATATGTTGTCATCAATGACAAACATACAATCAATCAACTACTCAGAATCAAATCTCCAACAATATCACTACTGATTTAGATGATAGATTATATTTTTGCTTACCATTTTGATAATATCTATATAATGATCTAGTTGTGATGTGACATGATTCTTTATGATGATATCTGGTGTATTTTACATTTGGAAAAATTTGATTATAGTTATCACAATGATTGTTGCCAATTTTCTGTATTATTGTGTCATTGGTATCGATGTTTATCTTATTTTGATTTTTCACTGATATATGTTTTAAATGCTACAAAATGATTATTTTAATACTTAATTTAAATGAAATGTTTATTATGATGCACATTGAGGATTAAGTATGAAATGGAATGACTTCGT
The DNA here is from genome assembly GCA_018584345.1 of Thuja plicata. NCBI lineage: Eukaryota > Viridiplantae > Streptophyta > Pinopsida > Cupressales > Cupressaceae > Thuja > Thuja plicata. Next base: position 4,474,602 of record MU225084.1, on the reverse strand, counting down.
AACACTCAAATGCATATGAATGATTACGTTGTTGAGATTCCTTTCATTAGGCACACTTCAATTATTATATCCATGTACTTCAATTATTAATAATGTTAGTAGCTACACTTGATTGCATGTTTTAGTGAACAAGTACTAGATATGGACTTCACTTGAGTTGCAAGCTTGAGCATGTCTTATCCCTAGCATTGGCACAAGAGATAGTTGCATCAGTCATTCATGATTCAACCAATATCACCCCCATATGGGTAGTGTATTTGTATTGATATATTATACCTCGGAAACTATGTGGGTAAAATTTAATCTTCATTTGCATTAGTGTGTATATTAGTACTTGTCTATGCATTATAGATTGTCTGCATTTGTCATGGCAATTTAGGGGTTAAATTCTATTTTAATCTCTTTGTTTATTTTATCGTTTCTGACAAGTGTGCCAAAAAATGTCATGTTTATTAGAATTGAGTGGAATCGACCCATTTGGGGGTTTGATTTGATTTAATTATTTTAAATATTATTTTCGTTAAGTGGCCTTTTTATTAATTTTTTCTATTTGGCCAAAAAGTGTCATATAATAAAGAAATAGACTTTATTTTTATACTTAGTCATTTTTGGAGAGAAATTTGTTCCCAAAAACCTTATTGAGCATTTTGGAGATTTGTTCATTGGGTGAGTTCTACTCAAAAATTATTTGTGTGCACTGGTTTGTTGGAACCATGCCATAATTGCTCCACTTTGTTGAGCATTTCAATTTTTTTTGCAGAGCGTGCAATTTATTCTCTGTTTAGTAGTTTGACCATTTGGTGATGTAGGGCTTCATAATTCTTTCATTTTTATTCATTTATTCACTCTACATTTATTGTATTTTGTTTTTAGGGTTCAAATTAGTATTCTCTCATGTTTTCATGTTATTATGTAGCCTAGTTGGGCTTGAGAAAATTAATCTCAAAACTTAATGGTTGATGTAAGGTTAAGGTGTCCAATTTTTTTATAGAGGTTTGGAAGGTTACTTTTATTGGATTTTTCCATTTTTGGGAATGTAAGAAGAAAAGGGTATTCTTAAAATTTTCAATATTTTTCTTGGCTTCATTGGTAGCTTTGGCCATGGATATGGTTTTGGTCCAATTTGTGATTTCGTAAAATTGAGAATTTCCCTATTTTATATATGGATGATTTTAGGAAATTATGACATTACTATATGAAATTTTAAACCTAAGAGGATCCATCACTGACTCCTTTATTTTGAACCACATGAGTGTTTTTCCATGCTTATGAACTTGTTTGCACAATAACATATATTTCATCTTGTTTTATAATTTTTGTGGTTCATTGAGAGTTTGTGGTGTGACTGTACACTCTCTAAATCATGAGTCATACCTATGTTATTAGGATCATGAGGTATCACGAGCTTGGGTGCACTCAATTAAGTGTTCTCTAACCCAAAAGTTGAGCTAAATCTTGTCTTTCGCAGCTTGTGTTTATAGCAATTATTTTTGCTTGTTGTTGATCCACCTTATATTGTGTTTGATCACTTGATATGAAGATAGATGATGTTGAGACCATAACTTGAAGCCTGGTTGGATTATTCCCTTTTGATGGGATCTTGAGGGACCTGTGCTCTTGGTTGAGGTCAAAGGAGATGACCTTATCTCATTTTGGTTTTGGACATGGAGTCCTTATTCTCTTTGTTGCATTATTCCTCACTATTGTAGCGAGATGGCTGGTCGGTTTAGAGTATTGGAATGGAGTGGCTCTCAAAGGTGAGCTGGAACACAAATGGGTCCTATGGTAACCCTTGGTAGAGTTCTTATTAAGAATTGATAACTTTAATAAATTATTGGGGTAAAACATAATACAATATTTAATGTGACTACCATGTCAACATTTGAGGATGTTTATATGGTATTTTCTTGTCTGCCTATCTCAGGATGTTGATATACCATAGTACCTTTTCATCGTTTAAGGATGTTGATATGATAGAGAATACCATTTCCATCTATTCTTGAGTCTCCCCACCATACCTTGTCTAGATGTGAGTAGCGACCTTGGTGTAATTAAATTTTGGTATCTACATCTAAGTATTTGAATTCGGATCACTATACAATCCCCTGATTATTGCATTTATTGGCATGTGTGTTATCCATTCTCTATGTGTGTACTTCATGTGTTTAGGCCATTTGACTATCTTCAAGAGCATGGTGGGGTGGGCCTGAGGGTACCACGTGGTTGGATGGTGTTACATCTCACTACTGGGGACCAACATATAGGTGGTTTACTACTTCTAGTGGAAAAGTACCAAGAATTATGTGCTCATTTCTATCCCCTTGCATTTGCGTTTCAATTATTATGTTATATTTTTTTCTATACTTAGTAAATTAGGTTTCATTTATGTTGATTTTGACTATATCAATTGAGTTTAACCTCAAATAACTATAGTTGGTACTCCTCAGTGTTGAAATTTTCTTAATTAGATTGTACATTGGAATTGGCATTAGGAAATTTACATTTTCCCCCTGCTTGTACACTTTTGTGCATCCATTAATTTTTCATATATATTTAACCTTTTATGGGCTGCAGATTCATCATGTAGTTCTATGCATATATTTTATGGATCTGCTTCTGTGAATAGATTATTGCAAAACGGTACATTCATTCCTACTTTTGCACTACAAATCACTAGATCTGTGCATTTTTCTATGTTGCTCTTGCACATTTTTGATAGTTTGATTGTTATGAAGGTTAATGTAAAAATGGACTTTACATTTGGCTTCTTTGCATTCTCAAGATTGATTTCATATATTTAAATTCTATTTTATGATTTGATTTGATATCATTTAGTTCATTTTTTATTATTTTAAAATGATCATAATTATTGACTATGGCAAGGATGGATCTTGTCTCCATGATTGTCGACCATAAACGTTGGTCCAGTCCTATCCCGTAAGGTTCATGAACATTGTTTGGACTGTCATGAGGTGTCTAAGGAATGTGATTGTCCATTCTTGTTAGTGTATGGGGGTTTTCATGGAGCCCTTGGAAGTACTTTTAGGTCTTTCACTTGTGCATAATTGTGTGGAAATTGGTTTGTTCTTTATATTCTTTTGCAATGTTGTGGTGATGCACTTTTGATTCATAATGTTCCTTCTATTTTTGAAAAAAATTAATTAGTACATATTTAACCCTATGTTTTGAGGGTTCCTTGGTAGGGAATTAGAGATTAATTCTATAAGTTTGGATTTAAAGAAACAAAAAGAAGAATATTTCTAGTTTGATAAAAAATTCTTATTTGAAAGAAAAGCTTAGCAAGAAATTGTCATCTTTTAGGTGGTGTAGAGGTAGTATTAGGATCATTGACCATAGTTTGAGATCAATCTATAATTTCAATAGCTTTAGGAGGTGGAAGGGTTGTAGGAGAAGTTATTGCCAACCCAGAAGCTCCTGGTACTGTCTTCTTTCTTATCTCTTTCATCTACTCTGTGCTTATACATACTTTCACTGCAATATCATCAACCATTTTATCAATCTTCCTTTTTCTCTTTACCCTAGTCAATTCTTCTCTAACCTTACCAGAATTCTATTCATAAGATCCCTATCTTTCTTCACTATAATCATCCTCAAAAGATAAAACATGAACAACTTGTGTGGTGAGAACTTTTGCACTGACCTCATAACCCATAGGATAGCCCCATTACTTCCTAGGTTCTACTACTTCAAAGCATACACAATCCATTTCAACCATGAAACAAGTTGTATCCTTGTATTTCTCAACTATTTCTTTAAAAATTGTGATTTTTTCCCTCATTTCCTCAAAAATATCTTGAACATGTCAAAAAGTTCTCCTTCTACCCATGTACTATTTTGTCTTCTATAGATTTTTCTCACTTGAATAGCTATGGGTTCATTGTCTTTCTATGCACTAAGGTGCATTCCAAGAAACTTATGTACTATATGAATGTAAATGTGTATTAAAAGTGATCCAAACTTGAATGCCTTTGACTTGCCTCACTTAATTTGTCTTACACTCTCTAGGAATTGTTTTCTGAGTACTTCGCACAAGTTGTATTACAGATTTTCCTTCACCATCTTATATGACATCATTATCACACCCATAGAAACAGAAATAGGTTGGCTACTATAGTGCAATTTATATCCCAACACCACTGAAATCAATCTCACATCTTGCTAAAAGATGTTGGCATTTGTCATTTCTCTCTTATCCCACTTCGAATGCATTAGGGTTTCTACTTGCTTCTTCATATTATTTTCAACTAAAGGAACAACACCAGAGTTGTTCAATCTAATTACATCATAAATCATCTCACTCGTAATCTTAACATGTTGCTCTCCTATCCACAAAAAATGGTCATGGGTTCTTCTTTGAACAATCTGTATCCACTCTTCTTTGTAAAACTCATAAATTTCCATCATTTGCAAGATGCTAAGGTTCTACAAATATCTGAAATCATCCTTCGAATTTCCATCTTCTTTTATCATATCCTTCATCTCCTGAAAGATTTTGAAATCCCCTATTATCTCATACTTATAGTGTATGTAAGCACTAATATCTTTTGCGTGGAGTACGCCATATGGGGTTTATGAAAACACCCATTCAAGATCATCCTCCATGGATTTATAAGGATGTTTCTTAAACTTATACATCTCTCTCACTAACATCAATGATCAATGTAGTATCCATGATAAATGAAGCTCATAGTTTGAAACAAATACTAGTACTCGCAAAAGTAGGGTAGCTCCTTTAATTTATATTCTAGTCTCTTTAAACTCTTCTCTAATAGTGATCAAAAAGTTTTGAGAAAATGAACTTATAATTTTCAATACTCAAATTTACACATTTCCCGATGAACCTGTAAGTGAGAAAATATCTATCCATCTATCTTTCTAGAAATCATCCAATACAGCATGTATAACCATGCGATAATAGATATAGACTTCAGATGTATTACAATGTCTTTCTATAATCTCTTATGATCTTATTCTGCATACAAGGGGCTAGATAGATTACTATTAATTTTCTCCAAAGCTCCCCCTAAGGCCATGCTAGGCCATTTAGGTTGATGTTGCAATATTAGCATCATGTGAGGATTCAGTAGCATCTACTGACTCTCCCTAAACCTTATTCTCACTTTGTTCCTTCGCTTTCCACACCTTACCACTTTCCTTTTTTTCTTTCTTTTTAAACTTTTTATCATACTCATCCATATACTCAACCAAGCTCTTACAAACATCACCAACATTTTTCTTTAAAACAATAGGTGGTGGTTTTTTTCTCTTATAGCTCCATTATACCTGCAAAAATTCTCTATATGTCCTTCATTGTTACAGTTATAACATGTAGGAGATGATCTATTCTAATTAACTCGTAACCTGCAATTCCTTGCAATATTCCCAAAGTTGTTACATTTGTAACATGTAATCTTAGCAGCACTTTCCTCTCTAATGTAATCTTGGTTAGTGTTTGATTAATTGGGTTTTTTACATTCTTCCTTCTTGTGCCCATATTCATAGAAATTGAAATAATAACCAAAAAGAGCTTATAAGGAGTCTTACCTTTTCAATCCCTCTTCATGTTACCAACTTTGTTACATTAAAAGCATATTCCTCTTAAAGGTCTAATCTGGTCTCAAGGTTCCTCTTGCAGTATAGGATCTACTTTCAAATTGGGTGTCTTATCTATTTTTCCTTTAGACTATCTTTCTTGAGATTTAGAGCATTATGCTTTATCAAAACAAACTCATGTCATGTCACCTTTAGGTTTTTGTCTTTCCCTATGTTCATCAATTTCATCACTGCTCACATGAAGTTTTTCAATGTGATTCTTTGCCTCAACAAGTTCTCTCTTAATAAAGTGGTTATATTTCTCTAATTCCTGATACTTGATTCTGTAACCATCAAGTTCAAACTGCATCTTTCCCATCTATAAAGTTGCATTCTTCAGAGTTTCTTCAAGTCTTCTCTTTTCATATTTCACTTGTTGAATTTCTTTAGCTATCTGTAAAGTAGAAACTTCACATTAATGTTTCAATGATTCTTTGTCTTGCTTAAGTTGCTCAATCAGATCTGATGAATCATCTTCAGGTTCCTTCTATATATTTTCCACAAGTTCATGTCTTTTTCCTTGAGATTTTAAGGTGATCTTTAAGCTTCTTGATATATTCTTTAGCTCTTCTTAGTTTAAATTTTAGTTCCACATTATTGGCATTAGCCTTATCTAGGTCTTCAAGTATTGCTTCAATATTTTCTTCTAAACTGTTTGAATCCATCAGGATCTCCTTCAAGCTATTAGGCTTTCTCTCAAAGGGCCAGAAGCTCTAGTACCAATTATTAGGATTAAGAAATACTGAGAGGGGGTGAATCAATATTTTAACACTTTACTATTAAACTTAATAGATCCAAACTTAACCATGCAATTAATAAAACAAAGAGAACATGCACATAAAGAAAAGAACTCATAACACCATGATTTATTAACGAGGAAACCCTAGCCAAGGGAAAAAACCAATGGGGATGGTACCCACAAATAATGCACTAAGATTATAAATTCGATGTTAGGAGACCTATCCCTGTTAGGAGTAGAGTATTAAATTTAGTACAAATCCATGTTAAAGCATAGAAAACCTGTTAGGGGTAATACAAGGAGCTCACTGCTCTTACAATGCAAAATTGTCTAGATATAAAGATTTATAATAAAAGATGAACTTTACAAGCATCTTCTATGCTTAAGTAGTTCCATTAATATCTCACAATATCTTCTGCATTATTTTAACATCCCAATATATCCACATATATCATACACATCATCGCATCTCAAAAGCATCTTCACATATATATATCTGATCTAATAACCTTCCTATCCGATTCACAAATGCATCACAAAACATGTCCAATACATAACCCAATAGAAAATACATCCACAAAGATAGGATAGGACCTGACCAAAATCCAAAGTAGCACTTTTGGAATCTGTATGTTACTCCCTCAATCATCATGACCACCCATCTTCCCTGTTCCACTGTTATACTATCTTTGCATACCCAACACATCTTGTAACTCTCACTAGTCAACTCCAAAATACAAGTGACCTTAACTTAAGGTATAATGAATCCCATAATACATCCATCTAAGCTTGCATGAAATATTTCACACATATTGTGTTGGCCAGTCAAAGTTGTGCAACTGTATCCTGTCAACTACTTCCTGGACTTACTCATTTTTCTAAAAATGAACAACCAAAATTAGATTGTACTCCAAGTAAACATGCCAATAAATAGTGTTTCCATAAATGAAAACATATATGCTATACTTATTAGGCCACTTTCCAACAGTCATCCACTGTCCAAATACATTGCAATCAATATATTCAACCATTGTCAAGATGATTCTTGTACACCCAATAACTCTAAAACATCTGCACTGTGATCATAAAAACAAGATCAACATGGCACGAAAAATGTGTTGTTTCTATGACTCTCAACATGCTATCTTCATATAGCTATAATAGAAACACTATAATGTTGTCTATGTCCTCAAACATCTTTATCATCATCATTATCATCATATTTTCATCACATAATTAGTGAACTCATCTTCTTATAATGCACTAGCATTATTGTCCATGATAAATACACTTGCAATCTTTGTAGCACTTTCACTTTGGTCATCGATATGCTCTTTGATCACAACCCTTATGGTAAAATCCAAACAAACCCTACACTTTTTTAATGATTTATTATCTTCCTATATTTTGGACCTTAAATTGATAAGAAACCTCTCCAAATTTGAGTCAATATCACATGAAGTTGGCATCATGAAGGTAAAAATAATCAATATTTAATATGGTGTACCCAATATGAATGTACATACTCCCTGCTTGGCCAAACACTTGTCTCAGAAACACATAGCATTGGACTACTATTTCAGGATTGGACACCCTAAATGGCTGCTAAGTAGATTATTTAGTCTCATTTAATTATCAACTAGGGATGTAAACTTCGAATGGTGTTCATAAATTATATGATTCAAACTCCCTTAATTCTCATGGCTAAACCTATGGAATAAAAATACATTACACTTCAGGAATCTATGCTATCTCAATTGAATACAATTATGCTATGAAAACAGTAATCATGAGTAGGGGTTACTCTGCTCGCCTATGCTGCAGGAACAGTGCACCAGTTCTATTACTAGTGGTTGCAGGAACAATAGAGTTCTATCTTCTTCTTAATGAGAAAAGAAATAAATTCTAATCTAATAAAATGATTCACTCACCAAGTGGGCCCCCTTGGATGAGTGAATAGAAATGCAATTACGATAAGAGACTGAAACTCAAATTCTGCACTCTATTCATTCATGGAGGAAAAATACTTGGAAAATAAACAGTGCTACAATATCAAATTCTATTCTAGAAATTACATCAATTAACTCTCTCCTTCTTTTTCTTCTATGGAACTACAAAATTCCACTTATTTAAGGAGGAACTACACTACAACCTAAATCTAGGATCACTCCATTAATGAGGATCACTAATGGATACATCGTGCCCATAACAGAAATCTCGAACAACAATAGTAGGTCTTCAAGTTCTTCCCAAAATGTAGCATGCAGTGGTTCTAGATCTGCGGGCGGTGTCTTCTCAGGAACTGAACTGACTTGTTCCTTCACGAGAGTTCTGTGACATGCCCATCTTTAACCAATTTACTTGATTCCTTGCTTATGCTGGCACTTCTGAAGGTAATGGCTGTCGTTTGACCCTTTCAACACCATGCTATAATTCTTGAATGTGCCATAACTTGACTCCTACAAAATGGTTAGTATACATAACTTCTGACGCATAAATATATTTTATCATTTAATACTAGGAAAGAAGTGTGAGATTTCATTCAATATTCTTGCACAACATTTGGCTACAGGAAGGAAACTACCCACAAACATAGCACATGGAAAAGCACTATCTATTCAACATGCAATCACTTATATCCTGCAACTTCTATCCATCAACTTTAAGCAAAATACATTATGTTTTCACCATTCATTTTACCTACTTCTGTCCTTTCATATAAAAATATATAAAAACCATAAGTTTTAAGTCTTCTGCTTTGAAAACAAAATGTTGAAAAAGGAAAGTAAACACATGGAAAAGATGGCCTTTTGGGAGGCTCATCATTCCCCCCAACTGTACTATTGCTGGTCCCCAGTAATCATGAAGTTTCAGATCCTAGTTCTAAGCCTCAGGTTGCCAGTGGTCTTCTCCCCTGGTTCATCCACAACATGATTAAAGTATCCATGGATTTTCTGAAGTCTATCCCACCTCTATCTTTCCTTAACCATATCATGCTCTTCTGCATTCTCATTAACTACCAACAGTGGCTACAGGAAGATTGGAGGTTGAAACTGTAAGGGCATCCAAAAATGTATCTTTGTGCAGCCCAACATTATAAACCATGGAACACGGTGAGTAGCAAGGGTTAAATTTTGTGGAGAATGGAGCTCCCTGATTTTTAAGTTATGGGGAATCCTCATCCACCACTGCCTACAAGCTACAATTGTGGCCTCAACATCTTGTGAAGAATGTTGTTCCCAATCTGCATACCCCTATTCTCTGACTGGAAGAACCATGTGAGACCCACTAGGATTCATTATGATTGAAATCTAGTCAAGAAATGTCTACCTAGAGCTTTGAACTTCAGGCCTCATCATAAGGGGTGTGTCAACCTCACTGCTTCGATATGGGGGATCCTAGTGCTCTCTACTGATCTCATTTTGAATCCAGGACATAACTGCCCTCAACTGCACATCTCCTACATAAAGAAGTGAATTTCATTCTCTATTGTCAGGCACAACTAGATTGTGTAGATATAACTCACATAATAGATTCTTAATGGGCATAGAGGTTGACCAAAAGGCATCATAGAATTCATGAGGTGTAGTAATGGAAGGATTTAATCCCTCAACAATCCTTTTCAACTGAAAATTAACAAATTGTTCATTAAAGAACAATGCGTAAACTGGGGAAGGTGACCTACACGCCATTGCTGTAGGAATCAACTCTGTGGTATGCTCAATTCTCCTCTCCAGTACTGCAATCTGATTTATTTTCTACTCAAGCTGACAAGCCTACTCCTCAATTATCCTCTTTAATTTCTCTGTCTCTAGTTCCCATTGTGATTTTTCCCAGGTGATATTTTGGTACAAACTTAATCCTGCTACTAACAGTGTGGATAAATCTGAGGGTGGCACGGGTCCTTGCTGAAGGACATTAATCCACTCAGATGCAGCTTGAGGGATCTTTAGTTTCTCCACATTAGTGAAAGTAGCTCCTTTCCTCTTGTCACAAGTGACAAGGGTTTTTATCAAATCATTCACTTGGGATGATTCGGCTACCTTGGCTAATGTATCCAATCCATCTTTTCTCAACTACTCAAACACTTCTTCTATAATGTCCTCATTCACTGCAGGAAACTCATCAGGAAGAAGATTCTCTAAATTGTCATCAAAATCTTGACCATAATTATTGCAAAATCCCTCTATTTCTATAGAATCCTTATCACTTTCCACAAGGATGAATTCAACTTGCGGATCAACTTGAACTTCCTCATCCACAATGTGGGCTAGGGTATCACCATCTGCTCTGTTTGAAGCCTTTGCCTCCAAAGAGGACTTTTCTACAGACTCAGAGGATTCAACATTTATAATTGAATCTGGGGTTTTGCTTGCTTTACTAGTACTAGTAGAAATTCTAGGACTCTTCCTCACAGGGGTCTGAGAAGAGCTCATAGGTTCCTTGCATTTCTTTTTGGTGGAGGACACCTCCCCTGTAATGGCTATAGGAGGTTCTTTTGGTGTTGCTTCCTTGGAAGAAGGCAAGGTTTCCTCAGACATCTAATTCATATTTTCATTATCAGATACCTGCTATTCTGGAGTCATTTCCTCTGCATCTATGGTTTTATCTTTTCCTTTTATAACAGTAGACCTAGTTTCTTCAAACATTGAAGTGTCAGGAGCGACATCGGCTTTTCTAGTTTTTCTTTCCTTATTATCAGAAATAGGAGGTTTATCATTGCAGGATCTTTTCCTAGATAGGGTAGGTCTAGAAGAGGATGCTTTAGGAATGGGTTCTATTTTATGGATTACTTTACAAACCCCCGTTGTCGTATTAACCCTACTACCTACACCCTGGCCTCTCGGGCCAACCACCTTAGGTGCTAAATCTTCCATAGCCAAGAATTCCTCCCAAGTCCCAATTGACTATTCAATTAACTCCCTTTCTAAAACTAACTTAATTAAACAGTGATGGGAAATGGATTGTGCTTTCCCTATCTAAATAAGAGATGCTTTCTTTTTCGAAATATTAAAAAGAAGCTAGGTAAGTTTACTGGCCTATTTTCATGGCGCAGGGCCCTCAAAATTTTGAAGTGAAGTCAATGCAGGTACTTGTAACGTCCCTCATAGGTGAAGTAAGATATTATAAATGTGGTTGGCTACAAAAAATCCATAGGTAATGACATTCTTGCAGTGCCCTGCTTCTTATCAACCTCCAACTGTGGGTCACTATGTAGGGTAAATTGTGCCCTAGTCAAGCGCAAGTCAATGTCTTTTGTCCACTTTTCCCCTTCCTATGGTAGCTTTGTAACCTCTGCCATGATATCTTCTGAAAATTCAACCCTCAAACCTTTGACTACTGCAAACCCATTGTTCAAAGTATTCAGAAATTGAAAAGTAATTTTGTCATCGAAGCCATTAAGGCTTAAGCAGTAGTCCAGCCATCCCCGTTTCTGAAATAAATCACAGGTAGCCGGGTCTCAAAGTAACACTTGATGATCCATTGGATCATGCCTCTAAAGGTCTCTACCCATTGCAAATTATAGAGAAAATATCTCTATAGGATATGCTCAGTTGCTACAGAAAATTTTGAAAAATGCCTGGCTTTCCTTCGGATGCAAAATGTTTTTGTTTTGCTTTTCGAGAAAAATTGAAGTACAGGATAGTAATTAATTTTAAGAAAGCAAGAATTAATTTGAATGATTTTCATAAACGAATTCATGTGTGTTAAGGTTTGCCACCCAAAAACGTCACAAAATTGTCATTATTAAGTGATCCTTACTTTAATTTTCTTTCAAATCAATTGTTAAATCATGATGGCTTAACCATTGAGTGACAGATAAGCTCCCACATAACGGCGGTCACCATGAAAAGACAAGAAAGAAATAAATTTTTTTCCTTTTCCCTTGCTAAAATCAATTTGGAAGTATTGAAACAAGCATGAATTAAATAACTAACCCCTCCCCCAACTAAGTATAAGGCATGAGTCCCACCAGGCTGGTGTGTGCAAGAATAGAAAAAGAAAAGTACACTCATTTCAAAATAATAAATGAATAAAATAATTTATGTGAAAAAGTATGCATAACTAACTTGATGTGTTGTAGGAAGAGTGTAATGTTAGGCGACCCACACCGATGGAGTGATGCTATGGTGCGAACATGTGGAAGAGAGAAAGGTGATGTGGATTTGTATTACAAAGAAAGAAAATCACAGAAGTGAAGTGTTTATTATGGAAGCTAGAATAAAATCATAGCTTGGAAGAAATATGGGTGGAAGACCCAGATGTGTCTGCTGTAGGAAGGACACTGTGTGAGTTCTGCTGGAACTACTACAGGAAGTCCTGACAACTCGCAGGCTTGTGATATATCTTTAAGCGATGCCCATTGACAAGGAGTTTGAATCTGACAGGATCAATTGTAGAGAGCTGAATGACACCATTATAAAATACTAAAACTATTTCATAGGGCCCCAATGAATGGGTTTGAAATTTTCCAGGAGTATGCTAACACCGTGAATCATAGAGCAATGCCCAATCACCAATGGAAAACTTTTTATCTTTTATGAAGCTGTAGTGCCACTTCTTTCACTGCTTTTGTATCAGTTCTATGTTATGAAGTGTAGATTTCCTGTATTCATCCTATCTATTGAGCTGTAGGAGCCTGTCCTCTTGTGCTTTGCTCAGGTTAATATCCAATTCCAATGTCATCCTGAGATTCTTATGGTGAAACTCGATAGGCATGGATGCAAATTTCCTGTAGACCAACTCAAAAGGAGTGAATCTAGTAGTGGTTTTCCAAGTTGTGCGGTAAGCCCAGATGGCTTCAGGAAGTTGACTAGCCCAATCCTTTTTGTGAATGGCGACTATTTTGTCAGAATGGCCTCTATCTCCTGATTTGTGATCTCAGCCTGTCCATTGGCCTAAGGATGGTATGGTGAAGATTTACCATGCCTCACTGTGTACTCTTTCAATAATTTAACAATAAGGTTAGAGGTGAAATGTGTCCCTTGATTTATTACTATTTCTTGAGGCACTCCAAACCTAGTGAAAATAAATTCATACAGAAACTCTACTACTTTATGGTCCCTTGCATGCCTCATTGCATTTGATTCAACCCATTTTGTGGCGTAATCAGTGCATACTAAGATATAAGACTTACCATGTGAAGATGGCTCAATGGGGCTGAAAAATTTGATGCCCCACTTGTCAAATGGTGTTACCACCACCTGAGGCTATAGGAGCATTTCATTAGTCTTTGTGGGACGTCCCATCCTTTGGCATTGATCACAGTGTCAAGTATGCTTAGCTGCATCTTTGTGTAATGTAGGCCAATAATAATCGGTTGTCAATACCTTGTATTCTATTCATTTTCCAGCAAAGTGGCCACTACACGGCTCATAATGACATGCCCGAAGGATGTCATAGGTCTCATCTTCACAAACACATCTGCAGGTGACTTAATCAGGACCTGTGTAGAACATAGATCCAGATATCCATGAAAATTTAAAACTTTTCTCAGCCAGCAACCTTCATTCACAGGGTAAGAAATGGGGTGGTGCCCATCCTATAGCAAGGTAGTTTGCGATGTCAACATACCACAGATTGTATGTTGCAAGAGAGAATAGGTTCTCGTCTGGGAAGTTGTCATCAATTGTTGTAGGATCATCAAGAACTTGTAATCTAGAGAGAAAATCAGCAACTACATTTTCTTTTCTTGGTTTGTCAATGATAGTTATATCAAACTCCTACAGGACGAGTAACCACCTAGATAATCTACCAGAAATGGCCAATTTATTCATCAAGTATTTGATCACTGAGTGATTAGTATAAAAAAATACTTCATAACTGGTTATGTAATGTCTAAATTTATTTAATGCATAGATTACAGCAAGGAGTTCCTTCTCAGTAAGAGTATAATTTAGTTCTACACCTTGCAAATTTTTGCTGATGTAATAAATGGTGTGCTAAACTATTCCTTCTTTTTGACCCAGCACTGCCCCAATTGCATAGTTAGATGCGTCTGTGTGGATATGAAAGGGCAACTTCCTATTTGGTCCTCTAAGAATATGGGTCTTTGTCAACACATCCTTCAACTGCTGGAATGATGACTCAAATTCTGTTGTCCATTCAAATTTTGCTTCTTTCTTCAATAGATTATATAATGGAGTGGCAAGTTGATTGAAGTTCTGGATAAATCTCTTGTAGTAACTATCATGACCAAGAAAACTCTGGACATCCTTCTTCTTTGCTAGGGTTGGGAGTGTGACAATTACTGCAATCTTTGCAGGATCAACCTAGATACACAAGGATGAGAGGTAGTGCCCTAAGACAACTCCCTCCTCCATCATCATGTAACACTTCTCACTATTAAGTGAGAGATTGTAGTCTTGACATCTTTGAAGAACTTTTTCCAAATTAGCATAAGCCTCTTCAAATGTAGTTCCATATGCAGTAAAATCATCCATGTATATTTCAACACAGTCAGCAGCAATGTCAGAAAAAATGCTTATCACTGCCCTCTGGAAAGTAGCAGGTGCATTACACAACCCAAATGGTAAGATAGAATAAGCAAATGTTCCCCATGGACAGGTGAATGTTGTCTTATCCTGGTTTTCTGGTGATATCTAGATCTAGTTGTAGCCACTGAAACCATCCAAAAGTGAAAAATACTTTTTGCCAGCAAGGTTGTCAAGTACTTGGTCAATAAAGGGAAATGGAAAGTGATCTTTCTTGGTTGCCTTATTAAAATCCCTATAGTCTACACAAACTCACCATTTTCCACCTTTCTTGGGGACAATTACAAGAGGGGAGACCCACTGACTGTTAGAAATGGGATATATGAAGCCAGCTTGGAGAAGTTTTTGTAATTCAGCCTTTACTATATCTCTTAATGTAGGGTTTATTCTTCTTTGAGGTTGCCTAATAGGTCTAGATTCTGGACTAATATAAATCTTATGGGTACACAATTTTTGGTCAATCCCCTTCATGTCAGTATAGTCCCATGCAAAAGTTTGCTGATTCTTTTGCAAAAGATGCTCAAGGCTAGACATTTGAGATTCAGTGAGATCCTTATTGACATTCAATTCCCTACCTAAGGTAATCTGCACTCTTTTAACTTTGTCGAACATAATAACTTTTGCAAAACTAGGTTACTTTATTTCAAGGGGTAACAAAGTATGGAGATAATCAGGTGTTGCAGGAAACTTGGATGAAGACATCTGGGGCAATATGGTTTGTAGAGAACAGTTAGGGTCATGACATGAGGGTTCTTCAGAGCCATACTAGTTTGTAAGAATTGCTACAAGTATGTCATCCTCCTCTTGTGAGACCATGAATGGATTTCTACCAATAACCATAAGCTGCTGTACTGAATTGGCTTTAAAGGGGGTATCTCCTCGATTCAGCTAGACAACTTGGTCAAGTTCAGCTTGAGGTTTGGCTAGAGAATACAGGGTTAATTTCTTAGTATTAATACCATCAGATATGGTCATTTTTCCTGAGTGGCATGCAATGCAAGCATCTGTTGTGGATAACTAAGGCCTTCCTAGGATTAATGGATACCCTCCTAGTGTGGATTTTGGAGACAGGATGATGAAATCTGAGGGGTATTCTAAGGAATCTAGCGTGACAACAATATCCTCTACGATACCATCTGGTTTGACAGTTGAATTATCAGCTAACTGGAGAACAGTGGGTATTTCCATCAACCCAATGATACTAAGCCTTAACAATACATCCATAGTCATAACATTAATAGAGGCTCCTAGATAAACCAAGACATTCTATATTTGTATACCATTAATGTTAATGGTAACCACTCGACTTCCTACATTAGAGTATTTAGGCATCAAAGTTTTACTAAGCATGAGATCAGAAAGTTGTCCAAGAACATGGATAGTATCAGGATCCTTCTTTAATTGCTTTATTATAGATTGGAATTTCCTTGAGGGCATCCAATAATGGTATTTGGATAGTCATTTTCTTTAGTTGGTCAATCAGGTCATTTGCAATAGTATTATCTTTAAGGGATACTGAAGGTTGAGCCAATCTCTACGGAAAAGGTGGCTTTTTCTCAACTGGAATAGGTGGTGCAACAGGGAGGATAGTAGTATTTTGATTTTCAAAAGCTTCCTTGGTATCAGAAACATCAGTTATTATGGGTGCTCTTGGTGCAGGTAAAATGGTCCCTAATCTTAGGTGGATATCATTCACTTGTAGTGAATAGGCTTTGCTGCTTGTTGTTTGGATTTGGATTTGGTTGAGCAGGAAGTTGTGGCTTCTAAGGACTGTTATTGGCTATAGGAGGCAGAGGCATAATATCTTGTTGTTGAGGTGGAGGCATAATAGCTTGCTGTTGATTAGGCTGATTGGGTCCCAGTGAGGTTGTTGTTACCAGTTACCAAGTGGTTGTCATTGGTTATTCTATTGTGGCTGCTGGTATGAATTATATTGCTATTGATATGGGTTAAACTACTGTTGGTTTGGGTTGAACTAAGGTTGAAAGTTATGGTTATACTGTGGTTGCTGAAAATTTTGGTTATTCTGTGGCTCTTGGTTTGACCAATGATTATTCCAATTTTGTCCTTGAGGGATAGAATTGTGAGGGTTTTTATTCTGCCACTGATTACTATTATTATTATAACCAAAATGATTTAAGGGGTCTTGAGGCATACCTTATCTCTGAGCCCATGTTCACCTTTGAGCCACGTAAAAGACCTCTCCATTCTCCTCACCTATTGTCTTGAACTCGGTGGGCATTGAAGTAGTGTCCACAAATGCAACGGTTTTGCACTTACAGTTTCTTTTATTCTCCCTACAATGGGAGCATAACTCAGCTAGCATAGCATCCGCATCCTCATTCTTCCTTCAGGCTTGCATGGTATCCAGCTGAGTAGCCCTGACGTCATTGATAATATCCTGCTTGAAGTCAGACAGGAGATTGGACAATTCTATCTTAGACACTCCAGAGCCATTGGTCTTTTGAGGCAAGTCCCTTAATCCTCTTCTTTTTTGACTGTAGCCCTTGAGTAATCCATACATATGGTCTTAATCTCCGCCTAATTTTTCTAGGTGATGTCGCCAATAGCCATAAGGTCCAAGGCTTCTATGCTTCCTTCATTGACACCTTTGAGGAATAGATGCTTCTATGATTCCTCATTCAACTGGTGTTGAGCATTGTGTTGGAAGTTATACATAAACCTAGAAACATAGTCTTCCAAGGTTTCATCCTCTTTTTGTGACATCTTAAAGATGTCATCTCCTTTTAAGTCTCATCCTCTATAGTATTCTTTGTATTTTGCAAGAAAAACGTTGCTCATGGCATTCCAATTTGGTACGACATTAGCTCTGAGGCTCATAATCCACCTTAGAGTGGCCTCTTTGAGAGTTGAGAGAAACAACTTCAGCTTATGGGCATCAGTTGTGTAGTCGTAGCTCTTGCAGAGGATATCAAACTTGAGGAGGAAGGTCTCGGGATCTTCAATGATAAGTCTGTAGAATTTTGGCAATGCAGTGGCTGGAATGTTCTTCAAGTTTTGGTTACCCTATTGAGGAGGAATTGGGAAGGGGAAGGTAGGCAGAGCCATCCTTGGAGGAGGGCCTGGTTTCTGCTGTGGTGGTGGCTGGTATACAATAAGATCTAATGGGTTGTCATGATACTCAGGCTCATCAAAAAGGACTTCTACATGTAGCAATTCTTCAGAGGATGAGGGTGATGAAATTTCTACTTGGGCAATACACATGGAGGACTTCTAGGAAGATTTCCAAGATGACATGGAGGTGTGAAGATGGCACTATGTCAGGATGACGGCTAGAATCATGCAACTATTGAGACTCCAGAGGTTCCTGGAGAATTTCTCAGACACCACCCCCACCATCGACCCCTAGTACAAGGCCAAGGGGATCGATAAGTTGGCTCTGCCAGCAATGGATTGGGCCGCCCAGGAGGGGCCCACGATTGAGGACTTCACTCGGGAGGTGGTTGAGAGAATTCATGCCTATTTCAAGAGGGTATGCCCCAGGAGTACTCGCCAAGCTCCCCAACCGACACCAAAGAAGACACCACAGCCGGGACCCAAATTGACCCCAGGGGCTGGGACTTCTTCGCAGGGGCAGATAAGGGAAAAGGGATAGACACGACCCCTCCTACGCAAGAAGTCCCTATACAGGAGCAGATCAAGCAATCTATGGCAGCCTCCCAGTAGATGAGGGAGCAGTTAATAACGAGGTTGGCCACTCCCCCGCTCATGGCTGGACCAATTCGTCCCCCTTCCTCCCCGTCACTGGCAGGCTTAATGGTGAAGGCAACGGGGGTGGATCCCATGGAGGCGGTAGCAATAGCCGATGTGGGGCCACCTTTGATCACCCGGAGGAAGAGGAAGCACATCAAACAAGCCAAGGCAGAGCCAGTACCATTGCCAGAGACATCCCTCCCCCGAGAAATAGAGATCCTTTCTTCCAGTTCCCCGGAGCCAGAGAAAGAAACAGAGCCTGTACAGGTCCCAGCTAGTCCCCCTCTGCAAGAAGAATTTGATGATGTATTTGCAACCGATGAATTCAAGAATATGCAAGGGGACAATACACAAGTAGGGATAGAAGTCCCAGAGAAAGAACAAGAGGCTGCAGACCCAGAAGACTTGGAACAAGAACCTGTACAAGAACAAGAGCAGGGGGTAGAAGAAAAAGAGCCAAAATCGAAAACTATCTTCGGGGCTCAAGAGATACAAGGTCCGGGAGTGGAACAACCAAATCCAAGTGAACAAATGGCATCCACTGGGGGAATCAAACCTCTGAGAATAATCGTAAACCCAGCTGCCACGTTCCAAGGGCTACTCCCAGGAGCCACCTTTGGGTAGGTTATCACAGCGGCCCAAACTCTAAATCTTGGCCCGGTACCTCCCCTACTGCCAACAAAGGAAGAAACCCTGGCAGAACAACAAGAAGCAAAACAGGTAGAAGAAGAGCAGCTTGAAGAAGAAATCCCCGAAGAAGCCCACCAAGGTCCAGACCCAGCAATAGAAATATAGGACAAGGCTGAGGAGATGGAGATTGACAAAGGAAATATTGCTAAAGAAGAAGTTGAGGTAGGGAGAGGAATGGATGAGGTCCATGCCACCGAGGAGCAACAGCCACCGGATACAGGGAAAAAATTAGGAGAACAAACTCTGGCAGGAAGGCCACCCCTCCCCCCTTAGTGGTTGGTTGAGAGAAAGAAGAGAAAAGCTCAGTCCGCTCCGGTGATTCCTCTCTCCCTGGCCGAAATGATGGCCCAAGTTTAGGCCCCACTAAAGGCAAAGAAAGCCCAGATAGTTCACACTCTTCGAACTGGGCCGGGCGGAGAAATAGTTGTCGTTGTGGCAACACCTCCCCCAGGCGCCGATGAAGCAACCGCAGACCCCGTAGACTACAATGTTGCAGAGGTATCCCTAGGCAAGCGGGGAAAGCAGGGTGAGGTAGATTTGTTGGAGGCAGCAAGGGCAGTTGAGGCCGGATACGAAAAGGAAGCCCAGAGGCTCAAAGCTGAAAAGGAAAAGAACACCAACCTTGTGGGGTTGCTTACTGAGCTGGCTCGACCAATCAACACCACTCCTCCGGAGGCCTCCACCTCAGAAGAATTGCCGCAGAGTGACATAGACTCCCTGTGAATGATGAAAAAGAAGGCCCAGGTAGTGGATGAATGGATCGCCCTGTAGATAGGAAACACCCGACATTTCCTAGCGTCCACTCTCCTAGATTTATACACGGTCCGACAGGTTATTCATCAAGGGGAAGCACTTATTGAGCAATGGGAGAGTGACGCCGAAAATTACCAAGCATGGAAGGTGAAGCTCGAAGAGCTCCTTACCTTGGGAGAAGACATAATTTATGAATCCAGAATTCTAGGTGAGGAATCATTTGATTTTGTAAGAACTCAGCACTCCAGAATTGACCTCACATTGGAGGTGACCAAGCAATTGGTAGAGTCCTTGCAAGAGAAGGTAAACACTGTAAAGTATTCTTCTAATTTATATAGGTCTTTTGTGATAAAGGCTTCCGGGGCTGATCCCCTTAGTACAGATACATATACCCCCAAAGATTCAGTTTTGGGGAGTTTTGATGAAATAATGAAATCAAGGTATCAATCCTCAGAGGGGATAGATGGGGCCCAGATGACAAAACTAACTCGCATGATGCTTAAGGGTCACGATGCTGCAAAGATCACAAATGAACTTAAAGGAAATGTTCCAGACCTGGGGGAATAAGTTGAAGTGGCCAGGAACAGAAGGGCCAGCATGAAGAATGTAGATGAGGATGGCATTTCTTGCCTCCTCCAGGCCTTCAATGATAATAAGCAACCTTGAGATTTTCTCCAGGGGCCGGGGAGAACTCAAGTGTTGAGTATTATTTATTCTTTTTGGGATGAAAGTTCCTGGATCCCAGAGTCCCGGATGCAAAAATTTTGTATTCTTTAAAGTGATCTGTGTCCCTGTCCCCGAGGCCGATCGGTCACTTTCAGAAGCGGTTAATAAAGACTGTCAGAAGGTAGTTGGCCACATTAAGAGGCATCGACTCAGCAGTTGGTTTCTGACAGGGTGGTCTTCTCAAGGCACCGCTCAAAGGTATATCTGGCACATTGGAGATAGGGCACCGCATTTCCCATTTATGAGGCATGTAGCCTCAGTCCTCGAGGGACCTACTTCCTTCCTTTCTCCTTTCTGGCTCTCTTCTCGAGACCGATTCTTCCGATGTATATTCTTATCTTATTCTTCTGACATGGCAGACGTATTCTGTCTCCAGGTCTTTTGTAGGTTGGCGCGGGTAGTACCGGCCCCCAAATAATTGTATTTTATTAAGGCATGATGTAAATAGGGTTAGGGTTAGAAAAGAGTTGTATAAATAGGCAAATCGGCCCATTTCCAAGGGTCAGAAAAATTGATGATTTTATTGTCCATAGCAATAGAAAAGTAATTTCTCATTTAGTTGTAGAGCTCAATGCTCCATTGTTCTGTTCTCAATAGTTAGATGCTCCCCTGGAGCCGCCATTGTATCACGCACCAGTGCTTGTTGGAAGGAACATTAATAAAGAAGGAAGAATTATTGGCAATGATGTTGTTGGAATTTCTACTTCTGAGTTAATGGTATTTCATGTTTTGATGTTCTTTATGTCTTCTACTCTGGTATGTTAAAGTAGATTAACGACCTCTTTACTCCCGCTACTGGTAAAATGCTAGCTGATGGTTATGTATTTCTTTGGTATTTAGTATAGTTTATCAAAGTATTATTGATGTTTCGGACATTTTAGCATGACTGTAGTTAGATGAAATGCTTCTAACCCTGCAGGATCTTTTTCGCTTTATTTACTAAGTATAAAACGCTCGGGAAAACCTCACTTTGATCGAATCTCTAGAGAAGATGAGTTGAAGAAACCAGCTATCCCCCTCGAAAATAGTCACCTCTTCCAACCGAGCCCCACACCGTCGTGACCCAACACCCAGGTGCTTGAAGGCCCAGAGGATTTATTTCCCCCGGACAACCTTTGCAGGCGGAGTTGGCCGGTTTCCTCGGAACCCGGTGACAACTTATGACTGTTGGCGGACCCGGTTAGAAAAACCCCATCAACAGAGCCCTCTCCTTCTCATTTAGAATCAACACTTTTATGTTATTGTTATGCTACAGGTTTGGAGAGCAATTTTGGAGGATATTTTGAGCACTTGATCTTGGATATTGCAACTTCTCTCTTCTTGTCATCTTCTTTCATGCCCCATGGAAATCCATTTAGATTAATTTTGCACTTGCATGTTAGATTAGATTCACGTTTCCTTTCATAGATTAATCTTGCACTTGTATTTCCTTTCATAGAATAATCATGCATTGTTATCATATATATTAATTTCCTTTCTTGCATTATTATCATATAGAATAGCTTTCATTTTCATGCATACTTGATGAATCATGCAGACTAGCACTCTTTATTTTTCCTCTTTGAATCTCTTGTTTTAAGGTGTACTTGCATGGGCACAAACTAGGTCAATCTAAGGGCCTCCATTACAAACCCTTGCACTCCATGAATAGAGAGCTATGAGTCACCATTCGAGACCTCATTCTTGAGCAATCTTGGATATAATGACTCATAGAAGTGTGACACATTTTTACCACACAAGTACACACCATTCCATTATTCCAACACTTATGTCCCTCCATTTACTTGTTGGTATATTTGATGTAGCGATGGTAAGTGATTTTTGGAGATGTCGTGATATAAATTTGATTATAGGATGATCAGATATTATGTTGTCATTAATGTCAGCTATTGACTTTGTGTTCTTAGTATGTTTCCAAGCATAGTTGTGATGAATGATAATTTGTAGTGACTTTCAGTGGTTTCTATCTTTACGGGAGACTTTGGTGTGTCTCTAGAAGTGTAATTCATGATCACTACTATTGAAGTGATCTTATGAGGAAGTTATGATCGATTGAAGTATAATAGTGTAGCTACTAGAATAGTTAATGACAAGTGATAGATGATTTGAATGTCTTATGAAATCTTTGTTATATCTTGTGATATGGTCACTGAACATGGTGGTCAATAGTGTTCAAATTATACAGTTGAAACCGTAACTAATTTGAGTGACCGATGTGAAGAATAAATGATCGGTGAGAAGAGATAAAAAATTTATCAAGTTACACAGTGTTTGTGTTCTTGAGAGACAGTTGATAAATCTTTGATCAGTGATCGGTGTTGAGGTTGTGATGAAATTAGTTGAGTCAGTCATAATCTAGTGATATTTTTTCATGATTGGAGGTGATGATCTGGAATCACATTATTCAACGCTAGTGTGTAGAGAAGATTCTTGAGGAAGATTGTATCTGGTCAAATGTGTTTGACTCCTTAACACAAAATTTTATGTAAATCATTATATTGGCCGATGCGGTCTTAGAAATATATTTTATGTCTTTAATTTTCTATGCGGCACATTGATTTGAGTGGTATCACTACAACATTTGGGGTTGAATTTTAACGCTAATTTATGATGGCACTACCGTTTGTGTGTGATTTTTGTTTTCTTTTCCAAGTGCCCCCAATGTTGTCGTAATAGCAATGGTACCATCGTAATTTTGACACCCGCGTGATTATAAACAAAGAAAAAAGAAAAAGAAAGGATCATTTCTAATTTTTTTGATCAAGTTGCGTGCGCGAAGAGGGCCCTAACTATGGTAGAGGTGCAATTATTTATTTTCTAATGCAAAGAAAACTTTTCTCATGCCCTCAAACTACCTTGCACCCAGTTTCTTGCTACGGAAGTGGGAATTGGTTTGGGTGCATTCAAGAAATCTAGGTTGCATACACGGATTTTTTCTCCTACCACTAACAGGTACTCAAGTAGGAAGTGTGATGTTTGATTGTCACATTTATGATTAGTAATAGGGAATGAAAGTAGGAAGTCTCCTCTGTGTGTTATTAAAGTGGATCGACTCATCACCAGGCGATTACTTCTTCATATTGCAGACATATCCCCTTATATTCAAGACCCTCAAACAAGTGCGGCCCAAATTTTTGTTCAATCCCCTTTAAAGCTTACTATATGATTTAAACCTTATGAAATGGTGTGAGATTTAACTGTATAAATTTCCCCCATCCAAGTTGTAGCTCACAAAAAGAAGGGCTTTTGGCATCTTTGGAAGAAACTTTATGCTTGGCATCTTTCAAACAAAAATTTTGTAGCAGGTATGTTGGCATGTTTCGTATATTTAATGGAGATGGTCAGAAAATCTTTCTTTTGTGTTTTATTTCATTGAAGGGAAGACTCCATAACCTTTTCTGACCTTCATTACTACCTATAGATGCTCCCTTGATGTATGTATATAAAACTTTCCTTGTATTTTTGAGACTCAGTTTAGGTTCATTGTAGAAATTTTCCATTATAATAGAGTGCTTTCAATTAAATTAATTCACTACATTGTTTTGCAATATTTTTAAGTTATTTGGAAGGGTTTTTCATTGTTATGACATTCTTTCTATTACATCCTTTACTTTCGTTCCCTTTGGATAGTTTCAAGCCAATTCAAGAGATTTTGCTTTATTGCGGAGTAGTTCAGATAATTCGTTAATTGTATTAGTTTTGAATAGGTTTAGGTTAATTATCTAGGCTTTGCTTTTGTTTAGGAGTATTTAGGGGCCTAATAATCAATAATGTCAACATCCAAAGTAATACCAATGGAAAATGGGTGCAAGATGTGTAAGATAGACAAGGCATGCAAATTGTTTGACAGAATGTCTGATAGAGATGTACATGTATGGAAAATAAATTCTAGATAACACTCTCACATTGTCTAAAAAGATATAAAAATTAAATAAACAAACTCTTCACTATAGTTCACTCAACTAAAAATTAAAAACTCATGCAAATAAAATGAAATTGGTCATTTCCTTTTCACTTCCTCTTCACCCTCCAAACTAAAAATAAAAGACTTACCTTCTTCTACAAATATGAAAATTACAAACCCCATTGCAACCCCCCACTATCACACACCAATAAGGCAAAAAAAAAAAGCCCCAATTAGAAAATCACCAATTGCTACAAAAACTGAGCTAGAGAAAGGTCAATCAAAATAATCTTCAATTACATTAAATTGAGGTGAGGGATGAAACTATTTAACATGGTTAAAAGTTCACAAACAGTGATCTAAAAAGATCAATAACATATAACATAAAAGATACATATTCCTTTTGACATAGACTGTAGAAAGAAAAGAGATAAAATCACTTCTACCCCATAAAAGGTGGCCAAACTTGCATCAAATAAATTGAACTTATTATTAAATGCACTGAAAGCTCACTTAATTTAGTTTTCCTTTTTTAAGAGCCACAACCATTGAGAAGGATAGTCCAACATCATAATTGATGTCATACAGTGTTCTTGTGAGATTCTCCTGATCTTGTTCCAGGTTAGAAACCCTTAGCAACCTGAGCTTGGATCTTCTTCAATTGTTCACAAGCATATATATTTCTAGAAATATAATTCATCATTAACTGCAAAATATAAAGTATCATGCAAATGCTTATAAAGTATTGTATTCGAGTACAACTTCCCAAATTATCATAGGGAAACTAACTCCCAACTGACTACTAACTTAAATTAATGAAAATACTTAATTAAAATGTCAACCTTAGCTTTTCCAACAAGTTTCTAAATTCCATGATAACTCAACAGACTCCTGCATGATCTAGGAAATATTCACCATCTTAATAAGTATGTTACAACAAAGTCTTGCATTACAAATTGCTTGCGAAAACCTGCAGATATGATAAATAATTTAAATACACCTAAATTTCCATAATTGAATAATATGTTGTTATCTAATGATTCCAAAAAGGATTTCTAGAAGTGTTATGACAATGAAATTTCCTAAAATAGTCTGTGAGACAAAATAGCAGAGTAGAATATTCTATACCTCTCCAAACATTTTTAGTACTCTGACATTCCTAACAAATATGTTTTATAGATTCCTTGCTGCAATTTAGATAAGAGCTCGGGTTAATATGTTGAGTTGGATTTTCTCACCCACAGGGTATTTATAATAGACAAGTTTCCAAGTGATGAATACCATTGGAAAACTGCTTTAAAATTCCCACGCTTCACACTTGGCCTAGACCATTTGGAATTAAAACATTTGCAGCTCCATTTGGACCAAGATGCAGTTCTGGTTGCAAATTGGAAAGAAGAATGCAGTAGATAGTACTAAAAGGCAAGAAAAAATCTTGTCCTCATTGGGCTACCTCTAGTATTTTAAGACATTCTGTGAGGTGAACATTATGATAATGACAACATTGATTGCTTGTAGGAATCCTGTATAGAATAATGGAAAATGTATAACCACAAGAATCCTTGAAGGAAATGTAGATCTCATGAGGTGCAAGAAAGGTCACAAAAGGGATTAAAATCCAATAGATCCTTATATACAAAGAGGAATGCATATTTTGATAGCTTGTTTAATCCTAAATTTCTTATTTTAGAGAGTGTGTTTAGATAGCTAGTTTAATCCTAGGTTTCTTATTTTAAGTAGCATTTTGTCTTCATTACTTATACTATTTTGGGACAAGTCTGTCAATTCATCCCAAATTACATGTGAAAATACCAACAAAATAGATCAGGCCAGGTTCATTGTTAAGGGAATGTTCAACCAAGTAGAGATCTTTTGGGAAATGATTAAATAGAAAATATAAAATAATGACTTCTAATGAGGCCTATCATGTTGAACACTTTCTTTGGGTTCATTTATTTCTAGCACCTATAAAAAAATCAATGCATTACTTTTGCAGTCTCATAATGCTATATAATTGTTGAAGTTGGAAAGGTTAGGGAGAGAATAAATAATATTTTGGAACACCCAAGTATAATTTGGAAGGAGTTACATGCCTAACTATAAACATAAATGACACTGAATATCATCAAGGTGAAGAAAAACACTGACATTTGGTAAACATGCATATTTATCATTTGAATTCTTTAGGAGTTAGAAAATTAATTATTATTTTGTTGTTTTCGAGCACTTCCCATCTTTCTGTAAGGGGATATTTTCCACATATTTGTATTTCCAAACATCCATATTTAGATAATTTCAACACTTATCCTCCGCTTCATCTAATATAACTAGCCTAGAAAAGAAAAGGAAATATAAAAAATTAATTATAATAAGAAATTAGTATATTAAAAATTTAAAATGATTCAAAGTACAAGAAGGGGCCAAAAAATAAGTTGCACGGACCAAGACTTTAAAGATTAGATTGTGCACTAAATTTATTGAATCAAAATTTTAGATTTTATTGGCTTTGATCTTTATGACAGCCCACATTCAAAGATAAATTTGTGATTAAGGACAAGAATCTTCATTGACAATATAAATTTTCACAAACTGCAATTACATACCACATTAGAAATTTTAAACAACGGAGAAAAGTAAGGCATTATGGAGTGGCAATCGAGTAGATTATAGCCTAGTTTTTATGAATAGATAATTTCTTATTGCCCATTTACAAAAAATCTAATAATTAAATACATTGCAAGTTCAATGCAAAAGAAGCAAGTTGTAGGGGTTACATAAAATTTCTTGGTATCATATTAAAATATACCACCTTCCATGTCCACCCATTGAGAAATCTTTACAAATCCAATCAGAAAATTATTCGTATACAAAAATGTACTAAAGAAGTGACATTTCAAAAATGTCCAAGAAGGACCAAGGAGAAGATTGTGGAATTAAAATAGTTTCATCATTTTTGTCTTGGTGGTTAAGAATACCATTACATGTTATCATGTTTGTATTCCTTTTCTAGGAACCAATAGGACTTATGTGGAGCTTTCCTGTGGATTGAAGCATTAGTATGCCAATGTTTTTATTAACTGCAAATGGTAAAATCTAAATGTAAAAAAATAGCTACCAAGGTATGTGGGTGCATGTCAAGTTTACCAAGTACTTTTAAATGGTGTGGGTTGTAGGGCTGCATCTAGTGATATTGTGAATGCCACATGAATGTCAGTTGATGTATTTGGGATGTCAAAGAAAAGGAATGAAACATTTGTATATCTAACTTATTGTGATGACCAATAGCACCCATCCTCATCGAGATACATTTTATTGGAATACAATCACCACTAAGAGGGGGGGTGAATCAGTGGTTACTTAAAACCTGTTCTTTTCAAATTTTTACAATTATAACATATGCTTATGAAACATGAACAAAAGAAGAAAAATAAGAAAGTACACAATGTTTATAGTGGAAAACCCCTAAGGGTAAAAAACCACTTTGAATCTGAAATTGTATTGGCCTCTTGGGCAAATCTTTTAGAGCTACAACTCTGGGAAGCACCAACACCCTATTTTAGAAACAACGATTTCAAGGAACACCAATCCCTTACACCTAAAGCACAAAATTCAAAAATATAAGAAGAACCAACTTTCAAATTGACTAAATAAGATACAAAATTAGAGGATCATCTCTGTTACAATACAAATCACAAGTCAAGATTTCAACTCCAAGTTGAAAACTTAGAGCAAGATATAGTTTTCTTCTTCTTTCCGCTTTCACATCAACAAATTACATCAAAGTGTACATGCATCTTTCAATGAATTTATCAGATTATGAAATGTATAATCAGATCTGAAACAACATATTTGAAATCAAGAAGATGACTTGAGTTTATGCCTTTCAAACTACCAACTTTCTTGAAGTAATAAATCCTTGTTTCTCTTCAAAATGTTTAGTATCAAATTATGCAATCATTTGTCATTAAAGGATCTAATTTAATTCTGATGTAAATTGCTCATAAATTAGTATATAAACCTTATTCAACCTCTGATATACTTCTGCAATCAATATCTATTCACATATAACAAAGTAGAAACAAATATCATTACCCTATCCTCTGATGTCTTGTTGACCTGCAATAAAACCTTCTGGTCTACAACCAATTTCTCACAACTCCGGAAACTTCTATCAAACCCACCTATACCATGTTTTAGAGGAATGTATCCTCTACTTATAAATGAAAGAATTCAATATTTATGAGGCAGTTACATACCCCAAACTTCCATTAGACCAAAACTGCTCAAACTGTCATAACTGATTTTGACCAATTATGGTTGACATTGTTTTTCTCTGTACACACATCTCTTATAAAATAACTAACTCAGACCCACTTGAGAGAACATAGAGACCTTTCTGAAAAGGTACAATATTTTGTATCTAACTGATCAAAAAGCTTGTCAACTTTCACATAGACTAAACCTTTTTTTTATAACCGCTTCTTAATAAATATGAAGATTGAGTGTTAATTGTGTAACACTTAAGTGCATCTCTCAAATTTGTTTAGAACAATGTTGAAAGATATTAAAATACCATATTTACATTAGAATATCATATGTCCATTAGACATTAAGAGATCATATACATGAATTATTGACATCAATGACAATAATCAAAGATCAAATACCAAGGGTTCAACATACTCCCCCTTTGGCATTGATGTCAATCCCAATTTATGCATCAACCTATGTCACCTGTAAATCCATGTGTACCTGTCACCTATATATCCATGTGTACCTATAGAAAATACCTATATAGAATATTAAATCCACTTCATTTTTTCTCCCCCTTTGACGTCAATGACAAAGGAGATATACCAAGGTTTCAGTATGAAAAATGATAAAAAAATGATCCCCTTGAAACCTATCACACACTGATCAACTTATGTAAGAGAAGAGAGAGAGAGAACCCCCAATCTAGTTCTCAAACCCTCAAACACTGATTTTTATATAGGTTTTGTAAATATGCCAGCCAACTGATCTGAAGAAGGAACAAATTCTAATTCAACATTTCCATTCAGAACATGCTCCCTTATGAAATGATAGTGAATATCAATGTGTTTGGTGCGTGAATACATAACTGGATTCTTAGAAATACTAATGGTGCTTTGATTATCACAAAAGATAGGAACTAGTTTAGAAACTATCACTTTCATACCTGATAATGTTTGAATCATCCATAGAACCTGTTGACAACAAGAACATGCTGCAATATACTCAGCCTCTACAATAGAAAGAGTAGTAGTGTCCTATTTTTTACTAAGCCAACATACCAATCTATTACCCAAAAAGAATGTTACTCCTGAAGTACTTTTTCTTTCATCTAGACAACCTGCCCAATTTGAGTCAGTATAAGCAACAAATCCAAAATCATCATGTTTAGGATACCAAATTCCATAATCCAATGTGCCCTGAATATATCTAAATATTCTTTTAACTGCCATAACATGACATTCCTTAGGTGAAGATTGAAATCTTGCAACCAAATAGACAGCATGCATGATATCAGGCCTTGAAGCAGTGAGATATAGTAAACTACCAATCATGGATCTATAAGTAGTTTGATCAACATCAGGAGAATCATCATTTTTAGTAAGTTTATATCCTATTATCATTGGTGTTCCCATAGGCTTACAATCTTCCATCTGAAATTTCTTTAACATCTCTTTTGCATACTTGGTTTGTGATAAGAATACACCATTTTTTAACTGAGAAATTTGTAATCCAAGAAAATATGATAGTTCCCCAAGCATGGACATTTCAAATTTGGATTGCATAAGCTTTGAAAAACCTTGACTTAAAGCATCTTCATTAGATCCAAACACTATATCATCAACATAAACAA
>MU225084.1:4415728-4423291 GCA_018584345.1 Thuja plicata | reverse complement strand
AGCCCCCACTATGACCCCCAGATTAAACCCCTCTCCTCTAGAATGGAGGAAAAAAGCAATTTCACAGGCACCCTTAAAAGTAAGTTTGTGAGTATTGACAAGGAAATTGTAGAGATCAAAGAGGGTATGCAGGACCTGATGAACCACTACAGGAGGAAAAAAAAATTTGCTATGAAGGTGATGCATGCCTCGGTGACGACCCTCTGTAACATGCAGGAGAAGCTGGCAGACGGAAAACTGGAAGCGAATGAAGATAACAAAGACCTGTTCCTATTCCTCTAGGAGGAGTGGGCAAGAACCCTACTGTCCAAATAGCTGGGAGAGAAGAATTAACATTGTTGTCTATGGTTCAGGTTTTTTTGGCTGGGCTTGTCCCTCGGTTCCCCTGCTTTATTTTTGGGGTTACTGTTAAGTTTTTTATTTTGGTTTGGTTGAGCCCTGCGTGGCTTGGTGACAATATTTTTGACGATACTGATGATAGTAATTACTCTGGTTTTATCTTTTTGAGTAGAACTGATACTTTTGTTTTTGATAGAGGCAGAACTTTTAATGTCTGTGATAACCTGCTAAACTGTTGTAAGCTTCGACTAGTGCCATTAATATGCTATTAATGTGCTACTAGTCCTCTGTTCCATAGACCAGCACCCTCTTGCTGCTTTTTCCATCAAAAACAATCAACATGTCCAATCTAATTGACATTTCAAAACAAAGAAACATTTGATCCAAAAGTGAAAAAGGAAAGAACATCAAAAACTATGTGGATTCCTAAATCCTTTGGTGATGAAATGCGCTTTAAAGAATGACATGGAAAAGAAAAATCAAAATTTGTGTGGATTCCTAAATCTCTTGTTGAAGACATGTGCTCTAAAGAATCACAAGGACAAGAAAATTCAAAAGTTGTGTGGATTTTGAAGTTTCTTTTATAGGACTTGCACACTAAAGGAAAATCAAAATTGGCATTCAAGATTGCTACTCTAAGGGTTACCTCTAGTTTTCCATGCAAACATCTTCCATCATCTCCTTCATCCATTTTGGGTTCTCGTATCCTAAAATCCACTTTTCCTCCATCACTCCACCATCCTTGAAGTTTTTTTCCAATGTTGATCTTGTCACCCTTTCCATCCACTTCTAGACATATCTTATAGTATCCTATTCATTTTCCAACACCTATTTCATATCCTCTCCTCTGTTATGCAATGCACACCTTCTATCCTGCTGCCCCTTTAATCTAATCATTTTTTATGATTCATTATCCATAGTCCATTTATCATTCATGTCTTCTCCCTTTTTCTATCACCCTATCAACATATTTGAGCATACATCAAATAGCCATGGTTTGTTATAGCACATCTTTTAGGGGTATTAGCCAAAGATCAAGATTGCTTGAGTCCTTCCTCCATATTTCATCATTGATCCATTTTCTTCCCAAAAAGTCAAAAGAAAAAAACTAAAAATTAAAAAAATTAAAAATAAAAAATAAATTTTTAAAAAAAGTAAAGGGAAATAATTTTGTTAATGTGTGAAAACTGCCTTGGTGGTGCCTTGGGAAAGTACCATGATGAAAACCTGGCAAATAGGCATCATGCGTAATCCATTATTCATTTGTACTCTATATAGGGGAAACTTTTAGGCATGTCATCTTATCCTCCATATCCTTTTATATTTATTATCCTCCATTATCCTTCATTCACCCTATCTTCATCCATACCTCGTTTTCACCTTTGATCTTGACAAGGTCAAGGATATTCATGAGAATCAGGTATCCTATATATTTATCCTTATCTACACCCATTGGTCCCTATCCAATACCTTATCAATTATCTTTTTTTTTCATCCCTTTTCACCTTTTGGTATTTCTTATCATATCTCCCTCCTATCCATATACCCCTTTATCTTGATAGACTAAGACAGAAATGAAAAAATAAATAAAAGCCTCTTGACATGTCTATTAATTTTGACCACATGCATTCCAAATACACCATGCTATCAACATTTCATTTTCATATCGAGTCTCTTAGCTTGGATTAAGGTGGTATCGCATCACAAGATAGTCATTTAGAATCACATACATTTCCTCAATTATTCACTCGTGCATTTCTAACTCATAAGTTCTTTATCCATTCATAATCTATTATGCCTTGGTAGACATCATGGGCACACAAAATGATCTTTCTTGAGAATCAGTGGTCACCAATTTGAAAGATAAAAAAAATTTACAAAATCATAACAATCTTTAAAAAGACCTAAAAAATCATAAAAATCATAAAAATCATAAAAAGACCTAAAAAATCATAAAATTCTTAAAAGGACCTGAAAAAATCAATAAAATCTTAAAAATTCTTGAGAAAACTCCTTAAAAACATAAAATTTCAAAAATCCAAAAAAAATTTAAACAATAAAAATTTAAAAAAATCTAAAAGCATGTAATAACTTGTCTCAAAGAGAAACATTTTGGGTAACCATCGTAGCTTTGTTCTTAACAAATCAGGAATCAATCAACAACCTATCAAACTATCTTATTGTCATTTGATCACCAATCTTTATCAAATTAGCTAGTTTCTTCATTAGATGCTCTCATGATCAATCACTTATCTTATAGAGGACATGAATCCTTCCTGAAACCAGACCTGTCAATCAAATCATACACATGAACAGCGACAAGATCATTTTAGCATGAAACATGATGTTTGTTTGTTTTCTTTGGATATTTTGATTGTTTCTAATTTTATCTTTGGTGACATGTCTTTTAGCTTTTCTAGGATGTCTTTGACTAGATATTTTATCTCCAAGATGTCTTTGAGTAGAAAAGCGAGGATGGGGCATGTTCACTTGTTTGTTGCTTTTGGATTGTTCCTTAGTAATATGATGAATCATCTTACAACATCATTGTATAAGATTATCAAGGATGTATGGGTCTCATGTTAACTGGGGCATTCCTTAATTGTCTTATGTGTTTTCCTCCACACAATGGGTATATTGATTCATTTGAATCTTTCCATGTGTCGATGAGTTTATCTTGTTGCCATAATAAGCTCAATCATGATATAAGCACTTAAAGCACAAGAATTCTCATCACCTTCTTTTCATCATTATGTTCTCTTCATCTCATTCATTTCATCACATTTCTTTCTTCATTCCATCTTCCTTCTTTTAGTTCACTTTTCCTCAATTCACCTCTTTCATCCATTTCTTGTATTCTATTCATCCCTTCTTTATCTACTCTTTCTTGCATTATTTCTTCTTCTTTATCTTGGAGATCAATAATTTTCTTATATCTAGTTGATACATGCTTCTTAATTTCAACTTCCAATTAATCAACTTGCTTGTTAGCATGCAATCTTATTACTCCTTGATCAAACAATAAATTATTATATTTCTTTATCTTGCACCAACATAAATCTCAATCTCAATCTCATAAGCTATCAACTATCATAATCATCTTAATCAGCTCAAGCAATCCAGCTATATTGATCATTTCAATCACTTGGTTAGTTATGTGTATCTATTGTGTATTTCCATCAAATGTGCAACTACTTATCTTTTTCTCTCAGCTTAATCAACTTGTGCGAAAATGATATCAAATCTTCTCCTATGATCTTTAGAGAGATTATTTATTGGATATCTCACACAATCTCTTGAGGGGGCACACCTATTAGTTCTTACCAGTCTAACTAGGGCATGTATCAGGTAATCTTTGTATTAGTTGATCATTTTTTAATTGAAACAATGTGACAAGTTGCTTTATCTCAAAGAGGGGCAAAATGTAGACACATAAATTTTTCCTCAATATTAATAAAATTTATTCTATTAATTAAGTAGATATTATTTCTTATTTCATTGATTTTTAGCTATTATTTTGTATCATTAAATTATCTTTTATCTATTTTAATTCATTAAGCCATTTAATAATCAAATCATTTATGTGGTTCATTTAATCCATTAATCTATTCATTTAATGAATCCTTAAATCTATCTCATCTTTAACCTCTATTATATCATAAACACATCTTATTTATAACCCTTTCATTCCTACCAATAAAACCCCCTTATGAAATGTGGGATAAGTAATTTTTCAACCACCTCCAACCACCTTCTATTATCCCACATCCTTTCCTTAATATATTCTTATATTTAAGAATAGCCATAAATATGTCCCCTTCTCATATTCAATCTCTCTCTACATCTCTTGAAATCTTCAATATTCATTTTCCACATCCTCTTGTGTAATGTTCTTTAAGATAAAATTCATTTAGAAATACAAGATTGTGTAACTAGGAGGGAAATGGAAGACATTTTTATTTAATGATTTTAGTTTATGGATTTCTTCTTTGGTTTTCTATTTTGTTATGGGTGTTGTGGGCTGGGTCTCAGTCCTATCTTTGTTTAGTCCTTTTTAAGTTGTTTATCTTTTTGTAATGGTTGTAAGGGGTTTCGGGTCCCCATAAGACCTATTTTTACCAGCCATAAAAAACATTGATGGCATTTGCATTTTAATGAAAGAACTCCATTGTTGGATGTTTTAAGAGGTTTTGGATTACTGGTTCATACCTCCAACTTCTTGCATCTACATTACATCTATATTTGTAGATACAAACACTATATCACATTTTGATCCTTCCAAGGAACTTTGAATTGCCTCATAACCTAAGCAAGTAGGAAGTTCGGAATGCCTTGTCTTACTTATCATCTCATTTAACATGTTATCATTTCTCTCAAACTTCTATAAATTTTCAGACTAATATTTATAAGTTTTAGCTTCATTTCTTAGAGACATTTCTTCTTTTTCAAGTTTGTCATCCAATTAATTGTTTTGATCTCCAAATCTGATTTTGTCACCTTTGTTATCTTCTTGTTCTCTTAAACTTCTATTTTCAGGATGTTAATGAAATTTTCTTTCAAATTTTGATCTTTCAACAAGAAACTCTCTTCTAAACTTATTTTCAAAGAAACAATCTCATTTTGTAACTTATTACACAATTCTTCCTTGCCTTTTAACTTCATTTCCATTTCCTCTTCAACCCTTTTTACTTCTACAATTTGGACTTGTAGAAATTCATTAATCTTTTTAGATTAATTATGTTTTTGTGCAATCACTTTATTAACCTTAAAACTTGCTTAGAGATGTAGCTTGAGATAGCAATTTTCTCGTTTGAGTTTTCTAATCTTATCTAGGGAAGTGACAAGTTCTCCTTCAAGATACAAAAGTCCTTCTTCCTCATCTAATTCTTGATCAAACTGATTTTCACCTACAACCTTCATGAACTAAGACTCATCTTTTATTCCTGTAGAACATTCTTATCACAAAGATCATTTAAAAAAAATTTAGGATGTGTATTAGACAACAATTTATTATCAGGTAGACTTTTCACCTTTTTAGAATTTTATTTCTACACTTCTTGTCCATGGTATTCCTTTTACAAGATCAACCCAAGTCAGTTAGACTTTTGAAATGAACCCGTTGCTCTATTACCACTTGTTGGAGTACCCCAAACCACTGAGAGGGGTGGGGAGTGAATCAGTGGTCAATAAAATAGTTTATTTTAATAAGAAAATGCTTCAACATTATAACTCCAAGGAATATACAAGATCTTTGAACACAATGTAAAATCATTAAAGCACATATTCACTAGAAAAATACAAGAGGCACATAAGTATAACACACCACATAGGTATTTGAGTGGAAAATGCTTAAAGGGTGAAAAAATACTATAAAATATAATTTTATTAGGCCTCACTAGAAATAATTTAGAGCACCAGTTCTAGGAGAACCAAACCCTTACAAGATTTAGGAGCACCCACTCCAAGCATCACTGGATACATTCAGAGCACCAACCCTAGGAGTATCAACCCCTTACAATTTTAGAAGCACCAACTCCTTATAAAATCTTAGAACAAAATCAATTTAGAGGGTTAATGTGTTATAATACAAATCATTGAGCAACATCTGTCATAAAAATGTTAAACTAATAAAATCCTAAAAACTGCTATTAGGTCTACAAACTTAGTGTTAACATTTGGCACCCTCAATCAAATTTGTATCATAACCCTATAACCAACTTATAAAGTCTCCATTCAATAAACATGAACCAAATCTTCATCTTCTATTATAATTCATTGCACACTCCATCAAGAAATACAAACAAACAACAATCTAAACAAATAAACCTTTCTTTTACAAGAATTCAATTTCTAGACTAACCACTTATAAAAAAATTCTAAGAAAAGATCCTCTCATTAAGTTCATATTTTCTATATATATTTATTGTGTATTTAACTATTGTTAATAATTATTTTAACAACAATCATACTTATATCTATAATCAATAGACATGGAAAATGACACTCTATTGTATCACAATATTTTTCTTTCTATATAAACCCTCCATTCTTTTGAAAATAAATTTCTCTATATTTTGTTGCACATTCCAACCTTTTCTGAAATTGTTGTCATCGCTTTTAAATTCTCAATGGGCATTTAGAAATTTTTTTATTTGTAAAAACTGAACAAAAAATTACCCAGCAATTTTTTGTTTTAATAAACAATCATTGGTATTTCTGTTTTAAAATTTAAAAACTCAAATAGCATACCCACATATTTTAGAGAATAAATACCAACCTTTTGAATTACATAATGATTAACATCATTAATGTTCATCACTTCACTTAATTAAGTTGAACAATTAAAGTTCTATCATTATGTTCCCGTGAGTATGTCATTACAGGTTCTTGTCACACTGTTACCATGACTATGCAGTTCTGTATGGGTTAATATCGTCAGGATAAAAAGATACAAAAAATCGTTTCGCAAGCCCTTCATTAAAAACATGAATTGTTTTGTCTGCATTGAGACTTCAAGAAATCATTATTTTGAAGTATTCAACTCATTTTGACAAGCATCAACCTTATTCCAAAGAATAAATATCGTCAACAACTATGCACAAATACAACACTTAAACAAGTTCCTTTATTTAAGCTCATTCAAGTCAAACTCACCTTCTTTAATGAACCCAATCTTCATGAACATATGAACTCATACCATATTGTTCATGTGTAAATTTACAAAACTACATGCCAAAATACTTTACCATTATGACTCCCATGTCAACATCATCTTAGTTGTCTCCAATATTCTGACCAGCACATACTAACATTATCATGAATATGCTAACTATTTGTACATTAGCATATAAATCTCCCTTTAACGATGCACTTTACCTAGTTGACATCAATGACAAAAAAAACTCATCTTCATTTTCCAAGAATGTCAACATTAATGTCAAGAATCATCATCTTACACATATTTTGTAGTCAAATGGCATTCCAAAGTGGAAATAGGACATGATATCTATTGACTTCACTGGTTTTTTCCTGTGGCATCACACTGCCACAATGCTATTATGGTTAAAATTGACAAATTTTCTAAGGTAGCACACTTTTCTCCTATGAGGTCCACATGTGCTACCTTGAATTTAGCCTGAGTATTCTTGGAAGACGTGGTTAGATTGCATGATATCCCTCAAAATATCATTTCTGATAAAGACCTAGTATTCACTTTAGCAATTT
>MU225084.1:4403228-4413228 GCA_018584345.1 Thuja plicata | reverse complement strand
ATAATACTCTATTTATAGATTTTCAGATATATGCTAAGTACATAATACCTCTAACTAATATCACTTCAGTCCCTCTAATTCTTCATACTCTATTCTTCTCAGTAAATGTTCTTTCATGTCGCTCAGTGTTGTCTATAGAATTTATCAGTTTTGTCTTTAACCAGTTTGATCAGTCATGCATGAAGTTAATCTCTTTAGCATGTATGTGCACATATGTATTTTTCATAATGAATCTCTTGTCTCTTATATAGACATCATAAATCATTTAATTTTCATCCTCAAATTTTTCCGCATGATCTTCACCGTTGATTTTGCCGCTTCAACCTTCCTCGATAGTTCTGTCAAAAAAAAATTTCAATCTCCTTCATCTGATCATCTTGAATTTTCATAGCCGTTTGATAAACATAACAAACATTATCAATTACCTCAAAATCATAAACAACTTTCCAGCTCAACATCTTAGTCGGCCTTCAATTTGTTTTACTCGGTCAATATCGTGATGCATCGATGATACCTATCTCAATTATCACTCAGCTTGGTATACACTATGTTTTCTCAGTATACACTATGTTTTCTCAGTTTCCACGGTTCTGACTCGGTGTATACAGAATTCTTCTATTATCGACCGTATAAACTTTTTTTATTCCAGATCTTGAGTCCATAATAGATGTTTGTTACCATGATTGATACTCAAAAAAGTTGACATCAATGACAATACATTAATTTATTAATGTCTATCATCACATTAGTAACTCAGATGATCATCAACTCAATGACTTCAAACATACAATCTGTTATAGGTTATCAATCTCTCCCTTTGGCATTGATGGAAACACAATATAAAATATGCAATATGAAAATGCCATAGAATACTAAACTTCATTTCTACAACTATATGAAAAATATTGTAGCTCTCCCTAGCTTGTACATAGAATATGTTTAATCACTACATAACATTAAAACTCACCATGTAGACTCTCCCTGTGGATTTGACTCTTTTCAATCTTCTCTCCCTAAAATGGATAGATATTTTATCTCTCTCCCTTTCTCTTTTCTCCTTGTCTCCCTTGCAGTGGATAGATATTTCATTGAATCACCTCTCCCTTTGAGACAAATGCCAAAAAGAAAAATATAAAGCTCTTTAGTAGCCAAAAATATCTCTGGGTTTTCAGTTTAGATCAGGTACCTCGCAGTGTACTAATATGCAATGTTGGTCTAGTTCTCATTTTGCACCAACATGATTGATATTTTGATAAAATATAGGTTGATGCAACCTCCTAGTCATATTAGTGACCGATAGACAAGGGATAGACCCCTATTCTATTCCTCAAGTACTCAAATGTATCCTTGGGTAAGGGTTTGGTAAATATGTTAGCTAGTTGTTCTTTTGATTGTACATATTCCAGTGTCACTTGTTTTTCTTGTACATGTTCCCTCAAGCAGTGATACTTTATAGATATATGTTTTTTTTCATGCATCACATGGTTCTTAGAAGTGTTAATTGCATTAGTATTATCACAATAAATTATCACTCGGTCAGTGATATCTTCATTCATACCTTTGAAAAAAAAAATTATCCATGCAATGTTCGAATAGTTTCCAGCAGCAACATATTTTTCTTTTGTAGTTGACTGAGATATGCATCCTTGCTTCTTACGTATCCAAGTAACTAATATTTCTCCCACAAAGAATGCTCCACCAGTAGTGCTCTTTCTATCATCAATGTTCCCAGCCCAATCATCATCTATGTAAACTTTCTGTTTAAACTGTCCATATTTCCTGTACCATAAACCATAATCTTCAGTGTTCTTCAAATATCTAAAAATTCTCTAGACAGTAGTCATATGTGATTCCTTAGGATTAGCAGAGAATCTTTCTATAATTCCAAGTACATGTGCAATATCTGGTCTTGTGTGCACAACATACATCAATTTTCCAATCATCGATTTGTACAGTGTTTGATTTACCTCGGTTTCCTGATCATCTTTTGTCAATTTTCATCATGTGACCATCGGTATACCGACTGGTTTTGAATCTTCCATTCTAAATGTCTTCAATACTTCCTTGATGTACTTTGATTGAGTACTAGAGATTTCTTCATCCTGTTGTAAGATTTACAAGCCAAAAAAAAATTTGATCTCTCCAAACATTGACATTTCAAATTCTTTTCTCATTTCATCAACGAATTATTTGCATAATTTATCATTTCCTCCAAATATAATATCATCAATAAAAATTTCAGCAATTTGAATTTTATCATCAATTCCTCCTTTCATGTACAAATTGTTGTTATCAATTCTTCTAACAAATCCAATACTAATAAGATAGGTGTGTATTCTTTCATACCATGCTCTCGGTGCTTGTTTCAATCCATACAAAGCTTTGTGCAACTTACATAACATATTTGTCTAACTAGGATCAACAAAACCTTCAGGTTGTTCAATGTATACCTCTTCTTATAGTATCCCATTCAGAAATGTAGATTTAACATCCATCTAATATACTTTAAATCCTTTGTAAGCAGCATAAGCAAGAAATATTCTAACTCTTTAAATTCTAGAACCGGGTGCAAAAGTTTCTCCATAGTCCATACCTTCTTCTTGTGCATACCCTTTGCATACTAGGCTTGCCTTATTTCTTGTAACATCTCCATTCTCAGTCAATTTGTTTATGAATATCCATTTGGTGCTAATTACATTCTTATCACTCGATCTCGATACCAAAGTCCATGTTTTGTTCTTCTTTATTTGCTCAATTTTTACATTCATTGCCTTAATCCAATCATCATTT
Organism: Thuja plicata; assembly: GCA_018584345.1. Lineage (NCBI taxonomy): Eukaryota > Viridiplantae > Streptophyta > Pinopsida > Cupressales > Cupressaceae > Thuja > Thuja plicata. Next base: position 4,410,438 of record MU225084.1, on the reverse strand, counting down.
GCAAGCACATCTCTAATAGTTTTAGGTTCAAATTCAAAAATCAAACATGTGCTATCATTCAACTTACTTTGTGTCATCATGCCAGCTCTCTTCTCTCCAATAATCTAACTCTTGTGGATGATGTCTTCTTACATATTTTGCAAGTACAGGTTTAGTTATTTCTTCATTGTGTTCTCCAATTGGTGTATGATCATGATCTCTAGTTGCAACATCATCTTGATTCTCGGTTGGTGCATCTTGACGCTCAGTAAAATTGCCCTATTGCTCGGTGATGTTAAGAAATTTCTCAGGAAAAAGTGTTTGGTTCTTCAATGTAAAAAAAATTAATGTAGTCTTTTGATTCTCTTTGACTTTCAGCATCATTCTTCTCAAAAAATTCATCAACTCTTACATTTTCACTTTCAATGATCTTGTTATAAGACTTGTTCAAACATTTATAAACTTTTCTCTTAGTACAATATCTTAGAAATATTCCTTCATCACCTTTTGAATCAAATTTCCCATTTCTATCATCTTTCAGAATAGAGCATCGACTTCAAAATATTCTAAAGTAATTCACATTAGGTGTGTATCAATACCATAATTCATAAGGTGTCTTTTTTGAATCTTTCTTCAATTGTACTTGGTTCATTGTGTATACAGCAGTACTAATAGCTTCTCTCTAGTATACTTGTGTAAAATTATTTTCAATCATCAATGTTCTAGCACAATCCACAATTGATCTATTTCTCCTTTCAGAAATCCCATTCTGTTGTGGTGTCCTCGGTGAAGAAACTTGTCTCTTAATTCCATGCTCATTACAAAAGTTAGTGAAATCATCATAAATAAATTCTCGTCCTCTATCTGATCTTAAACATTTTAGTTCTTTACCACTTTCTTTTTCCACTTTATCTTTGTACCATTTGATCATCTTAAATGCTTCATATTTTTGCATTAAGAACATGGCAGTCATTATTCTAGAATAGTCATCAACAAATACAATAAAGTATCTATCACCATAATAACTTTTTGTCCTCATAGGTCCACATTAGTTGGTATGAACCAGTTCCAAAATAGCATTAGATGAAAAAAATTGCTCTTAAAAATAGATTTTGACTTTTTTTCCCATTTGACAATTCTTGCACATGACATGGTCAAGTTTAGATATGCTCAGTAAGCCTCTTACTTTCCTTTTCTTACTGATCTTAACCATGTTGTCATAATTCACATGACATAACCTCTTATGACACAACCACACATCTTCATTTCTAGCCATCAAATAAGAAATTTTTGTAGAGTCAAGATAGAATAGATTACCTTTTGATTGTTCTCCAGTCCCGATCAACTTTCTTATTTCATCATAGATTTTAGATTTTCTATTCTAAAATGCAATTTCGTGACCTATTTTATTTAACTGTGAAACACTCAACATATTATATAATTAATTCCTTTCACCCTATATACATTCTCACATTTGATCATTTAGTTCAGCAATATATAGTACCTTTTTCCTTTCACTTGAGAAGGTGTATCATTTCCCATTCTAACAGATCCACCATTATAATGCTCGAGAAATTCAAATTTGTCTTTATCTCCATTCATATGATGAGTATATCCACTATCAATAATCCAAAAATCATTCTTGATAACTTTAGAAATAAGTTTTGTTTCAACATGCCTTCCATCTTCTTCTGAATCTTCTTTCATAGCTACAAACATTGTCTCAATATCTTCATTAGTGTCGGTGTCGGTGTCTTCATCTTTATTTTCAACAAGGTAACATGCTTTCTTTCCTTTGTCTTTGTAATCTCGGTTAATCCTTCTATAATACTTTTGGTTACTTCTTGATTCTTGATCATCCTTTCTGTCATTATCTCTTTCATTGTTTCTTTCATCATTTTTCCAGTTAGGGCATCCAGTAGCAAAGTGTCCAATTTCTTTACAATTAAACCATATCAAATGTAGTTTACCTTTATATCTTCCTTTACCTTTATGCAATATTATAGCCATTAATGCTTCAAGTTCATCAAGTTCTCTTTCATCACTGTCACTGTCACTATCATTTCTTACCATGTATTTGTTACCAGATTTACTAATTTTTTAGAGATGACATAAATGCAAACTCAATAGTAGGAACAACACTATTGTCAAAATTGTTGAGCTCAAATGAAATCAGTCTACAGACTAAACTATCAATTGTGATATTATTTCCAGGTGTTTCTCTCCTTTCATGTATGGTAGAGAATCTAATAGCATAAATAGGCAATAAGGTTCTGATAATCTTAATTACAATAGTGTCTTCATCAATAACTCCACGTATACCATTCACAACCTCCTTGATTTCGTTATTGTACTATGTTATGTTTTCTCCTTCTTTCATTCTCATGTCATCAAACTTTCCTCTGAGACTTTTAGCTTTAGCTCTTTGCACATTTACATATCCTCCATGAACTAGTGTGAGTGTGTCCCACATATTCTTGCAAGTTGTATGTGTCTTGACATCTTCAAATTTAGCTTCAGATAGTGAAGAAGCAAGCTCTATCATCATAGTATTGTGTTCATGTCTTTCTCTCAGCTGATCAATATTCAAAGGTCCAATAGGTAAGGTGAACTCAGTATCCAGGCATTGTGTGACATCATTTGCAATCCCTAATAGATATAGTCTCATTCTTCTCTTCCATTTTGAGAATTTGTCCTTGTTCATCTTAGGCACATCTTTCTTATACATCTTGTGATCTTTAGCTTAAGTCCTTTAAAACTTTCCTTCTAAGAATTCTATGCTCTGCTACCAATTGTTAGATAACTAAGAGGGGGTTGAATTAGTTAGTTCCAATTATCCTATAGTCCCAAATACTCCCAGATGTATATAACAATAATTTCAAACATATAAATCAACTCGGTGAAACATGAATTGTGATCTCAAACTTAATTATCGAGTAGCAGTAAATCAATATTGTGATTACCGATCAATGCATATAAAGTAATGTGTAAAGAAAAATAACAATCCAACACATCCATACATATTAACACATAGATTTTTAATGTGGAAACCCTGCTAAGGGGAAAACAACCTGGGACCAGTAACCCAAAATAATTCACTCTTCTGAAGTAAGCTCGGTAAAGAGCCAACCCTGTTAAAGGTTATAATGCACACTGTTAGGTGTGACCTGGTTAGAGGATTTATCACTAACAATTCTCCCTTGACCAATCATTCACTATGGGATCAACAATAAAACAATCAATATTCCTTGAATATCATAATAAATATTGTTAAGTCCCACTCGATTAAGAGACTTTTCTATAACAATGGTTAAACTAATATAGTAATGATCTAACTTAAATACAAATCTATTTGCATATTTTTAGATCTATGCTATGTACATAATACCTCTGATCAATAATCACTTTAGTCCCTCTGATTCTTCATACTCTGTTCTGCTCGGTAATGCTCTTTCATGTTGCTTGGTGTTGTCTGTAGAATTGCTCAATTCTATCTTCAACCAGTATGATCAGTCATGCATGAAGTTAATATCTTCACCATGTATGTTCACATATGTATGTTTCGTAATGAATCTCTTGTCTCTTATATAGACATCATAAATCATTTAATTTCTATACTTCAATTTTGCCGCTTGATCTCTATCGTTGATTTCGTTGTTTCAACCTAGTTGTGTCAAAAACACTTTTCAATCTCCTTCCTCCAATCATCTTGAATTTTCATAGTTGTTTGATCAACATAACAAATATTATCAATTACCTCAAAATCATAAACAATTTTCCAACTCAGCATCTTAGTTGGCCTTCAGTTTATTTTACTCAGTCAATACCATGATTTGTCATTAATACATAGCTCGGTTATCACTCAACTCGATATACACTATGTTTTCTCAGTGTCCATTGTTCTAACTCAGTGTATACAAAATTCTTCAATTACCGACCGCATAAACTTTGTTTATTCCAAATCTTTAATCCATAATAGATGTTTGTTACCACGATTGATACTCAAATAAGTTGACATCAATGACAATACATTAAGTTATTAATGTCTATCATCACATTAGTAACTCGGTTGATCATCAACTCATTGACTTCAGACATATAATCAGTTTTAGTTCATCAGTCTTGATCCCCTTCATTGGTTGCTACTATTTGATATTATATATGCATATGTTTTTTGACTATCTAATTAACATGGATAGGTATTAGACATCGAATTTAGTTGAATTTTTAGGTCTCAACGTGCCAAAAATATATATACATCCCCAGTGATGGTTAAATATGGAGGTATTCATGTGGCCAACATGTATTTAGTCGTAATTGGTGTTCCATTTTTTGGATGATCTAATTTTGATCCCCAATATGCATATACACTTGTCATTTGTAGTATAGAAACATTCGACTATTCTGGTATAAATGCTTTGTGTGTGTTATGACAAGTCTCCATTTTTTATCTTAGTCATTTCCCCATTATTTATGCCTATGTTTTTAGTGCAACCGGTTAGTGTTTTGGGCGCAATAGTTGTAGCCAGATAGCTTTCAAAGAGATTTAATTGTATTGAGATGTATTGAAGTTTTAATATTTTTTATTGAGGGATTTTTCATTTAATTATTCTTTGATGAAATAATATGAATGTTAAGGTTTTATATTTTTATTTGAGTTTTAGGTCATTTGGAGATTTCATAAAAAGGTGACTTTTATCTCATTCGACATAACTTTTTTTTTATGAAAAATTTGGGAATTTCTTCAAAATCTTGAAGTGATATTGAAATTTGAATGGGAGGGAAAAAAATTTAGGAATAAATTTTATGGTTACTTATCCATTGGATTTCTTGTGTTGAGCTTTCCTTCTCCTCCAAATTTAATCCTTTTTTGTGTAGTGTGCTTCGTTTTTTAAGCATTTGACAGTTTTCTGGGTCATTGAAAGGTATGCTTAATTGTTCTCTTCAATTCTTGATTAAAATCAATTTTGCATTGTTTGAAATTATTCTTAAAGCTTGATTTGTGGATGCTATCAATGTATTTCTTGTGAATGAGGGTTTTTACTTTAATTGATGGATGAAGATTTTATAGTAGTATTTTTGGATGATTTAAATGTATTTTTGACATGTGCATGATGCAAGAATAAATAGGATTTCATATTTTCTTGATAGATGAAAGTTATTTTTTTCATGAATTTTAGCCTTATTATGCCAAATTCAATGCATTTGTGAGTCTTTGATTGATTCTTCCTTCATAAAATTTTACTTTTATTATCATGTGGGGGTGATAGTAAGCTCATGGACATCTTGTGGTTTCAAATCCACCCTTGTGAGGTCACAATTATGCTAAAGACAATCTTGACTCATGAAAATACGCTCTTGTGTGTGCATGTGGATGTTTGTGGATCACACTACATGGATGAAATGTTGTACCATTATTGAAAGTATTGTTATACACCAAATTTGCACCCTATTAGATATGTAAGCCTAATGATCTAGTATAACATGGGAATCACTTCCAAGTTGTGGGACCTTTGCTAACTCAAGTGAAACCTCCAGATTCTAGGTCAATTCCTCTTGGATAATCACCTATTTTTTCTCTTTAAACATGAAAAGTAAGCTTTGGGAGGAAAATGGATAGAAGGAGAAACTAAAAGACTAAAATAAAAACTTAACCTATAAGGTGATGCACCAAAAGTGACATGAATCACAACATAATGACCAAGAACTAGCATGAAATTCCTGAATCTAAACAAGCACAACTTCCTAAATAGGCTTGCATAAGTATTTCACAGAGAGGCTTGAAATGAAAAGAGGCTATTCAAGGAAAGAGAATATTTCACAAACGATAGCATATTCAATGGAATAGACATAGACTATGACCTGCAAACAAACATCCACTCCAGCAAATATGCATAGAAATGAGACAAAATGATAGGAGATGAAAAAAATTTGCAAGATCATCTAAATCAATCACCCACAGTAGTGAACAAAGATGCATCAAGAAAGAGGGCTCAAGAACTCCAATATTTCTCTAATATTAACCACTATATTATGGTTCAGATAAGAGAAATATAGACAAGAAGACCCATGGACAGAGAAAATGTCACAAAAAGCCTTTGCATAATCTGAATTTAAATGAGAAATTAAAATCAGATAAAAACTTGAGGGCAGAGAGAATGGCACAGAAAGTCTTTCATAAGATAAAAACCCTAGCTAAAAAAGCTTATAAAATCACTTATATACAACCTCCCCTGGCACACAGGCTCGTGAGTCAATCAATCTGATTAGTTAGGGAAGAATTAGGGTTACAATGGATATTACATAAACATTGTAGAAAACCCTAAAATAGTCAAGTCTGTCCATTAATGCTTTTAGGAAATATATCAGAAGATTAGATATGCTTCGAATATAACCCATCACATTGCCACCACCATGAAACCCTGAGATCATATTTCAATATTTAAATATCAAATCCTAACGGTCATAGGTGATGTGAAAGTATGTATCAATGACTCAGAAAAAGACTTGAGTAAACTTTGAAACGCAGTCATCGATCTTTTCCTTATCTTTATCTTGTCTTAAAGCTCGGACCTAAACACATGTCATTATGGTGCATTTCCTTGAAGAATAAAAACCTACATATTTTTCATTGAGGCTTTACAACTATCGTCCAATCTTTACAACTTATGATGCCTTTGCTTCCTTTTAAATCTGGGATCCATGACGTTAGAAGTTCCATATGTCATCATGACGCAATGCCTCAATTGTTAAACATCTACATCTCTACCTTAAGGTAATGTTCTATCCACTGATGGAAAATAACTTTATCATATGGGTCAGTGCAAGAAGTTGAGTGCCAATTCCGCGGAAGTCTTGTGGGCTTGAAAACTACCGCTAGAAACGGGCACCCGTTTTGAAAAAAACGGGCACCCGTCTTAGGCTCGGACACCCGATCCAAAATTCAAAAAATGAGTACCCATTTTTTTTCAAAATGGGTGCCCGTTTTTTAAAACAGGTACCCATAGTTTTTCAAAACGGGTGCCCATTTTTAAATTTTTTTTTTTTTTTTTTTTATAAATTTTTTTTTATGCCGATTTATTACATTTAAGAAACGGGTACACATTTTTAAACGTGTGCCCGTTTTTTAAAATTCAAATTTACCAAACCACCATTTGCATTGGATTTTGGTTTGGGACAGGTTTGGTGGGACCAAGCCTATGCTTGGACCTCCAAAATAATGGCTAAGGCA
>MU225084.1:4369220-4402630 GCA_018584345.1 Thuja plicata | reverse complement strand
TTTTTGATATTCAATCTCTAAGTGCCTCAAATTTTGACATCAATTGATAGACAACTTGAAAATCAGGGAAAACACTTCCACTTTTTGCCCAAAAAGTGGACTCAACTTCTTGCTGGCACCCATATATTACCCCTTTACTTTACATAGGTGACCCCATTGCCACATGGCACAAAGGTGTGATGCCTTGAAAAATATTTAGTTTTAATCTAGGTGATAAAGGCTTCACACTAACCGTCAATTTGATTCTTGTCTGATCCTATGCCTTGACCCATTTTTAACCTTGGGCACTTGAAATCCTATGTATCTCCAAGTCGTTGAATCTTTTCTTTAACTCTGGTTATATTACAAGATTAAGAGACAGCTACAATATCAAGACACAATCGACGGCTACAATCAAACCTTGACAATATCATCTTTAACTTTACTTGACTTGATCTTAACCCCAGTCTATCTAGATATTTGGAGATAAAGTAGTCACATGATCATTCAATAGATACTTTAACTCTATTCAGATCTGGAGACCTGACGCAGACCACAAGATCAAAACTGAATCGATGGTTGTGCTTAATCTCCAGCTCATAGATGCATATTCCTTTTCTTTTCAAGATCATGAGATAAAGGTCATGCCAAGTCTCTGAACCATCTAGAATATTCCCTCCAGATTGTGAGATTAAGAGATAGACAAGGAGGTTAAAGCGCACATGGAAAAAGAGACACTTGAGTTACATAGAAAAGTAACTTGAAATTAGAACATGTCATGTAAGATATAGGGTTTTAACATGAATTGACTCAACAATATTTAGGGTCCTTTCAAGACATGAACAATGGTCCTAGGGTTTTCAAGATGGGCCTGAAAACATGTAGAGAACATGGTGAAGACCAAGAAACATGAACAGAAACATACAAGCTCCGGGCTCTACCCTTGTGGGAGACTCATTTACTCCACTTGTAGCCAAAATTTGACACAATTGAAAATTTATGTTGGATGTAAACCTACTAGACACATATAAAACCAGTGGCCTTATGACATTCCATTGGGAAAGGATTTTGCATTAAGCACAAAAGATACTTCTAGGAAGTAGGGGGACTAAAACCAGGAGGAGGAAACAACAAACTAAAATAGGAAAAGAGCTATTTACAAGTGGAAATAACTATTCACAAGCACTTGGAGGAAAGTAGGTAAAAACTAACCGATCCTAAACTAACTAGTACAGAAAATTTGTTCAACAAAACCATTCACTGGAATGTTATAATAGATACCCTTCCTCATTAAAATATTTTTCATTGGATGCATTAGGATAGCCAATAAGACATGAGGCACATAAAAGTAGGTCAGAAAATATAGGAATGCCTCTTGAAAAATGGGATCAAGCTTACTCACCTTAAATTGATCATATGAGGACATCTCATTAAACTCCTCCAGGGCCAAGTATCTAATGGGGCAACCTCTTGAAATTCTAAAATTAGAACTCTCCTTGATGGTCTCTTTTTGATGATTTGCAATCAAATATTGAGAGTTAATCTGCACCACAGGAAATCTCATCAATTCATTCTCCATGGTCAAAGCATCATTATCCTCAATATAAAAAGTAGAGAGATCTTCATAACTATCCATTCCCTGAGGGCCTTTAGGAAAAACTGGTTTCCTATCATCAAGCTCCACACACAAATCTTCCATGATGCCATCCAAATAATTTTCCCCAATGTTTTTGTTAACTTTTGCATATTGGAAAGTTTCCTCTTTAACTACAAGTTCATGAAATGGTTTATCATCAGGATTCACTCCCTTAAGCTACTGCAAAATTGTAGAAGTGGTTATGACCATGTCTTCTACATCTGGCTCAACAAAACTAGGCAGCTCATCCAATATAAACATAGCATCTTCCTCATTGTCACTTCCTTGTTGATATTGGTTATTATGTTCTAATTGATATTTAGCAATAGGTAATGGCATGTCTTCCTCATTTTCAACAAAAAGGGGAAGTTCATCAAATAAATCAACCAAGAGCTCAAGCTAAGCATATATCCCCATTTCTTCACCTTGTTGTCCCAACTTCTCACAGTCATCACTCACCACAAACACCTCTAATTTTCTCTCATCTTCATTATATGAAATCTCATCCCCTATAGGTCCTTTCCTTGATGCTTAACTAGTATCCTTGAAAAGACTTGGCATCTAATAGCCAGGAGGTGGAGTCCATAAAAGTTAGCATGGTAGTTCAGTATCTTGAGAGACAAGGGGTCTCTTGGGATAAACAATTGTTTTGAACAGACTTCTCTTGCAGAGTGGTGGACTGAATCTCCTCAAGTATAGGCTCGTGGAAGGAATGATGATGCTTAAAGCTTGGGATGTTAAATTGAGATTGTTCAAATGTAGACATAGGGGCATACATTTTTTGAAGCTTGGAAAATTGAGGATTTTGTCCTTCATGTGTTTCTTCTTTGTAGCTAGCTCCTTCTCAATATCTTCTTCAAAAGATTAATACATCTCCATCTCAGGGAGACAAGTTTGACAAACTACTTCTTGTTGCAATATTACCGACTTTTCTTCAATAGGAAACTCATAGTTTATGAAAATAGGTGAATAATCTGGAGTCTTCCCAAAGAATGGATTCGTAAAATACCCTGATGCTTGGGTGTTTTGTGTTGGGACTATCTCCTTGACTAGATTGTAGGGATGAAATGACCTCTGATTTAAATTATGCCTTTGACCTTGATAATTTTCTTGATATTGTGGTCTTCTTTGTTGATAGGATTGTCCTTGAGCTTGGTACTGTTGGTTGAGACCTTAATTTTTTCCTTTCATATTAATCAACACATTATTCATTGACTGCAATAAGCTCTTCATTTCTTGTAACTCTTGGGAAGGGCTCACTTTTTATTCTTTACTGCTTGAACTAACTTGAGGCGCTGCTATAGCAGGTATAGGAGTGAATGGAGGAATATGCAAAGGCATATGGGGTTGAATAATAGGGAAGATAGGCATGTGTGCCCTTGGGGCTATCATACCATCCTGAATTAGACAATTCTCAGCTTTGACAGCTATATCAAAAGCCCGGGGCAATGAGGTACCTCCCAGATACTAAATTGTGATAGATATATCACTATTCAAGATTATCAAGAAATATAGAAAAGCACAATTTGTTGAAGGCCTTACATTAATAGGAATCCTATTCCATGTCTTGAGGAATTTGCCATTAAAATTTGTCATCTGTTCTTGAGGGGCTCTCTTGATAATTTGGATTTTTTCTACTAGAGATAAAGAGTATAATTTATTCTTAGCGTATTTGTTAAGGGATTATCCAAGTCTATCCCATGAATTAATGGAGCCCACTGCTAGATTTCTAAACCATTCCAGGGATTTACCCTTGAGGGAGGTTTCCAACAACTTGGTAGCCACATCTTCTTCAGTGATATTACGTATACTATAGATGGCAACTACATATTTTATGTGCTCACAAGCTGTTATTTGGCTTTAACCTGTGAAAATAGGTAAACTTTTTAGTGTGAATAGACACACATCATGGTGTTAGGAAAAATTTAATGGACTCCCCTAATTAAAGGGTACAAATGCAAATTGTCTTGCCATAACAGGGATCTATTTTTCCCACAAACTTTATTAGCACTAGATCTTCTTGTTATTAACACCAATGGATTTGCCATACATGCTTGAAGAGAAACCTCTTTAGGTTAGTACTATGTGATTAGCATATCAGAGATAACATAGTTAAAAATGAACTTCCTTTTGTTGTCCCACCAGGCGTGCGAGAACTGTTATACACCAAATTTTCACCCTATTAGACTCATAAGTCTAATGATCTGGTATAACATGGGAATCACTTATAGGTTGTGGGACCTTTGCTAACTGAAGTGAAACCTCCAGATTCTAGGTTGGTTCCTCTTGGATAATCACCTATTTTTTCTCTTTAAACATGAAAGGTAAACTTTGGGAGGAAAATGGATAGAAGAAGAAACTGAAAGACTAAAATAAAAACTTAACCTATAAGGTGATGCACCAAAATTGACATGAATCACAACATAATAACGAAGAACTAGCATGAAATTCCTCAATCTAAATGAGCACAACTTCTTGAATAGGCTTCCATAAGTATTTCATAGAGAGATCTGAAATGAAAAGAGGCTATTTAGGGAAAAAGAAGATTTCACAAAAAATAGAGTATTCAATGGAATAGACATGGACTGTGACCTTCAAACAGACATCCACTCTAGCAAATATGTACAGAAATGAGAAAAAATGACAAAGGATGAACAAAATCTGCAAGAACATCTAAATCAATCACCCACAGTAGTGCACAAAGATGCAGAAAGAAAGAGGGCTCAAGAACTCCAAGATTTATCTAATATTAGCCACTATATTATGCTTTAGATAAGACAAATACACACAAGAAGACCCAGGCACAAAGAAAATGTCACAAAAATCCTTTGCATAATCTAAATTCCAATGATAAATTATACACAGATGAAAACCTAAGGGAAGAGAGAATGCCATAGAAAGTCTTGCATAAGATGAAAAACCTAGCTATAAAAGCTTCTAAAACCACTTATATACAACTTGCCCTAGCACACAAGCTCAGGAGTCAATCCTTTCATAGTTAGGGAAGAATTAGGGTTACAATATATATTGCATAAACAATACAGAAAACCATGAAATAGTCAAGTCTATCCATTAATTCCTTTAGGAAATATCTCAGAAGATCATATATGCTTCAAAGATATCCCATCCCATTGCCAGTGCCATGAAACCCTGAGATCAGATTTGAATATTTAAATATCAAATCCTAATGGTCACAGATGATATGGAAGTTTGTATCAATGGCTCATAAAAAGACTTGAGTAAACTTTAAAATGAAATCATCAATCTTTTCCTTATCTTTATCTTGTCTTCAAGCTTGGACCTGAACACATGTCATTATGGCGCATTGCCTTGAAGAATAAAAACCTACATATTTTTCATTGAGGATTTACACCTACTATCTGATCTTTACAACTTATGATGCCTTTACTACCTTTTAAATCTAGGACCCATGACATCAGCAGTGCTAGATGTCATCATGGCGCAACACCTCAATCGTTAAACATTTGCATCTTTGCCTTTAGGTAATGCGTTGACCATCCGATGGAAAATAACTTGATCACATATTACTCTTTACTTTACATAGGTGACCCCACTTCCACATGACAAAAAGGCATGATTCCTGGAAGAATCTACAGTTTTAATCTGGGTGATAATGGCGTCGATCTGATTCTTGTCTGATCCTATGCCTTAACTCATTTTTAACGTTGGGCGCTTGAAATCCTCTGTATCTGCAAATCACTGAATCTTTTATTTTACTCTGGTTATATTACAAGATTAAGCGACAGCCAAAATATCAAGACACGATCCATGGCTGTGATCAAACCTTGGCAAGATCATCTTTAACTTTACTTGACTTGATCTTAACCCCAGTCTATCTGGAGATTAGGAGATAATGTAGTCGTGTGATCACCGAATAGATACTTTAACTCTAGTCAAATCTGGAGACCTGGCACAGACCACAAGATCAAAATTGAATCATATGATATGTAACTGATTGAATGTTTGAAGATGTTAAGTTGATGATCATGCAAGGCATTAAATCAGTTAATGTATTGTATTTTCATTGATGTCAACTTGATATAATCTGTATGGTCATTCAAATACTACCAAAGACTTCAAAGAACTGATGAATCAAAGCTATGCTATCAGTAATGCATACAAGTCAAGTATTCACTAAGTGACTGCATACACCGATGGAGTGCACAGTGATGGACAGAGTAAAAGAAGTAGAGTCACAATGTTATCCAACAAGCCAATGCTCAGCATTACTGATGAGCAGAGTTACAATGTTTCCTGATGAGCAAAGCACAGAGTAACCCGATGGAGATAATTTTAGTGTTGCCCGATGGAGAAGACAAGGATGGAGATCTCGATGAAAACTGAAGTCACACTGACAGAATAGTCAGTTAACACTGATGACTAACTGAAGTGTTGACCGATATAATAGAGAGTTCAAAAAATGACAAAATGCTTAGCTATCAAGAAGCTAAAGATAGAATTAACAGATACTTATCATTGTTTTAATCATCCAGATAAAGTCGGAGATAAGTAATTGAGTTAAAGCTGATTTTTCCAATTGGCAAGAAGATCTCTTTGAGATAAATCAGGAGTTTTCTTTAAATCTATTGGCGAGAATTGTGGAATGCACCAAGAATCAAGAAAGCCAAGAAAAGGTAAATCATGTCTGTATAGAGACAAACACAATTCATTATGATGGCATGTGTGGGGTGAACAAGAGAAAAGAGGAAAGATGCTAAAGAGAATCTGAAGGAGAAGAAAGTCTTCTTTCAGTCTTGATCAAACAAGCTAAGGAAAGAGCTAGATTCTGCAGACACCGACAAAAAATGAGACCAGCATCACAGAGCAGAATAGTGTGGAGCAAAGGTATAAGTGATTATATTGATCAGAGAGGTAATGGACTTAAAATAGATCTAAAAATCTGCAATTGAGTTGTATGTGCGAACAAATCATTAGTGTTTCAGTTTAACCATTGAAGCATAAAGCCTCTAAACTGAGAAGGACTTAAAAATATTTTACAATTGAGATACATCCCAAGGAATATTAAAAATTTTGATCATAAAAGTAGCATTGGATATGCCTGATACCTATTGACAGACCAAGTGAATGTTTGATCAAGGATGGTAGCATTAGATGCTAGATACTAGGTGACAAACTATTTTTAAATCCTCTAACAAGGTCACACCTAACAATGTGTTTGTAACCATTAACAGGGTTGGCTCCTAATAGAGCTCACTTTAGAAGAGTGAAAATTTGGGGTACTGGTCCCAGTGGTTTTTCCCTTAACAGGGTTTCCACATTAAAAATCCATGTGTTATGTGTTTATGTTTTACTACTTTGCTGTTTTACATTTCACATGTGCATTTTTGGATTGATCGGTATACTCTATATATTTACTATGTTTCGATAAATAGTTAACTGCTTATTGGTAATCATATAGAAGAGAGATTAACAAATCAATCTGACAAGTAGAAAATTGATAAAAGTATTTCAAGGCATTCATCTTGTAGGATAGAAGATAACTAGAGACATAATCTATGGTTATAAGTTTTAAGAGTTGATTGAAGGATTAATTTTTTAGGCCACTGATTCACCCCCTCCCCCTCTTAGTTATTACTAACAATTGGTATCAGAGCTTGTGTGCTTAGAAGGAAGGTTTCAAGACCTAAGCTAAAGATCACACGATGAACAGACTAGATGTGCCCAAGTTGAACAAAGACAATTTTGCTTCATGGAAAAGAAGAATAAGACTCCACTTATCAAGTATTGGTAATGATGTTACTCAATACATAGATGTTGAATATGTGTTTCCCACAGGAGCACCAAAAGTTGAACAATTGAGAGAGAAGCATGAGAACAATTTTATGATGATAGAACTTGCTTCCTCAATCTCTAATGCTGATTTTAAAGATGTCAAAATCTGCAAGACTACAAAATAGATGTGGGACAAATTGATGCTTGTACATGGTGGTGACAAAAATGTTTTGAGAGAAAAGGCAGAAATCCTTAGAGGAAAGTTTGATGATCTCAAGATGAAAGAAGGTGAAAACATAACTCATTAAAGCACAAGAATCAAAGAGGTAGTCAATGCTATATGACGAGTTGGAGGTGTACTAGAAGAAGATACAGTGGTAAGTAAAATTCTAAGAACCTTACTGCCTACTTATGCTATTAGAGTATCTACCATTCAAGAAATGAGAGCAGTAGAAAATAGCAATGTTACTCTATACATTTTGATTGGAAGATTGATTTCATTTGAGATGAACAATTTTGATAATAGTGTCTTACCAAACATAGAGTCTGCATTCAAAACTTCTATGAGAATAAGTAAATCAAGTCATAAAAACACTATGAGAAAAGATAGTGATAGTGAAAGTGAAGAGGATCATCTTGATGAAATTGAAGCGTTTATGGCCAGAAGAATGCAGAGAGGAAAAGGTAAATACAAAGGTAAATTACCATTTGTTTGTTTTAATTGTAAAGAGATTGGACACTTGGCTGCAAGATGTCCTAACAGAAGAAAAGATGACAAAAGTGATGACAAATCATTTGAAAAGAAGTCTGATAGAGGTGATTACAGAAGCTACTGACAATCAGAAAGAAGAGATACTTGAGACTACATGGACAAAGGAAAGAAGGCTAGTTACCTAGAAAAATGCAAAGATGATGATACTAACACTGAATCTAATGAAGACATCGAGATGGTATTTGTGGCAGTAAAAGATGATTTAGATGATGATGAAGAAAGGTATGTAGAAACTGCACTCATATCTAAACTTAGTAAAAATGATGTTTGGATCATAGATAGTGGCTGCACTCACCATATGACCAGTGATAAGAAAAAAGTTTGAGGCTTTTGAATACTATAAAGGTGATTCCGTAAGAATGGGTGATGACACACCTTGTCCAGTTGAAGGTAGAGGAACCATAATGTTGAATAACCAGATAAAATGTGAAAATGTTTATTGGGTAAATGGTCACAAAGTAGCATCTAAACATAAGAAGGAAAAAATCTTCAATAAATCAGGAAATCTGATTGGTATCGGTGAGCAGACAAAAGCTAACTTATTCTATCTGAATGATATTGACACCACTTGTTTGATTGCTACAAATGAAGACATGTGGTTGTGGCACAAAAGATTGTGTCATGTAAACTTTGACAACATGATAAAGATTATCAAAAAGAGAAATGTCAGAGGCTTACCGACAATGACCAAGCCTGACAACATCATGTGTAAGAGTTGTCAAAAAGGTAAGATGACAAAGTCTAGTTTCAAAAGCATAACCCATGCATCTAATGTCATTCTAGAATTAGTCCATACTAATTTATGTGGACCTATGAGGACAAAGAGTTATTATGGAGATAGATATTTTATTCTCTTTGTTGATGATTACTCTAGAATGATTACAGTCATGTTTCTAAAAGATAAATCAGAAGCATTTAAGATTTTTAAATGGTATAAGGCAATGGTTCAAAAAAAAAGTGGTAAAGAATTGAAATGCTTAAGGTTAGATAGAGGAGGGGAATTTATTTCAGATGAATTCACTAACTTTTGTAATGAGCATGGAATCAGAAGACATGTCTCTGCACTGAGAACACCACAACAAAATGGAATTGCTGAAAGAAGGAACAAAACCATAGTAGATTCTACAAGGACATTGATGATAGAAAAAGGCATCACCCAAATATTCTAGAGAAAATCTGTCAGTACTACTATTTACACATTGAATAGAGTACAATTGAAGAAAGACACCAAAAAGACACCTTATGAGATTTGGTATGGATACACACCCAATGTAAGTTATTTCAAAAATTTTGGCAGTCAATGTTATATCTTAAAAGATGATAGAAATAGAAAAATTGACTCCAAGAGTGATGAAAGAATATTTCTAGGGTATTCTACCAAGAGCAAGGCTTATAAATGTCTAAATAAAGCCTCTAACAAAATTGTTGAAAGTGCAAATGTAAAGATAGATGAATTTGTAGAGAAGAATGAAAGGGAAAGCACTCTAGAACTAGAGGACTAAAATAGGTTTTCTTACAATGAGGAACCTGACACTCTACCTGACCAACAATGTAGAGCTCTTGAGTAATAGATCATTGCACCCGAGCATCAGGCTACAAATACTGACGATCAGAATATTGCTCAAGATGATGCACAAAGTGATGGAAAACAAAATGAAGAACAAAATGATGATCAAGATGATATAAAAAGAGTTGAACCTATACTTGCAAGATATGTCAGAAGGAACCATCCACAGAACCAGATCATAGGACACAACAAAGAGATGGTATGAGAACCATAAGTAAGTCTCTAAATACAAGATGTCTTATTTGTGATTATGAGCCCAAATCTGTCAATGCTGCACTAGATAATGATGAATGGATAAGTGTTATGAATGAAGAGATTGAGCAGATAGAGAAAAACAAGATATGGACACTTGTACCAAGACTAGTTGACAAGAATGTCATTGGTATAAAATGGATATTCAGGAATAAATTGAATGAGAATGGAGAAGTCACCAGAAATAAAGAAAGACTAGTATGCAAGGGGTATGTA
The DNA here is from genome assembly GCA_018584345.1 of Thuja plicata. Taxonomy (NCBI): domain Eukaryota; kingdom Viridiplantae; phylum Streptophyta; class Pinopsida; order Cupressales; family Cupressaceae; genus Thuja; species Thuja plicata. The sequence continues at coordinate 4,392,454 of MU225084.1, read as the reverse complement.
CAAGAAGAAGGAATTAACTATGGAGAGACCTTTGAACCTATTGCTAGGCTAGAAGGAGTAAGATATTACTTGCTTATGCTGCATGTAAAGGATTCAAGGTATATCAAATGGATGTCAAGTTTGCATTCCTAAATGGAATACTTGAAGAAGAGGTATACATTGAACAACCAGAAGGGTGTGTTGATCTAGACAACAGGGACATGGTATGTAGACTAGACAAAGCCCTGTATGGATTGAAACAAGCACCCAAATCCTGGTATGAAAGAATTCAATCCTATCTTATAAGTATTGGATTTGTAAGGACTAGTGAAAATAGTAATCCTTATTTAAAGGAAGATACTGATGCTAACATTTTGGTTGCTAAGATATTTGTTGATGACATCATATTTGGAGGCAATGATATGCTATGAAAATCATTTGCAAATGAAATGAGAAAAGAGTTTGAGATGTCTATATTTGGAGAGATCAAGTTATTTCTTGGTCTGTAGATCATGCAACAAGATGAAGGTATTTTTATTACACAATCCAAGTACATCAAAGAAGTACTGAAAATATTCAAGATGGAAGAATCCAAACTAGTTGGAACACTGATGGAAGCTGGATGTAAGCTACTAAAGGAGGACAAGTCATCAGAGGTAAATTAGACTTTGTACAGATCAATGATTGGAAAACTCATTTATGTTGTACATACTAGTAAAGATATTGCACATGCAGTAGGAATAGTTGCAAAATTTTATGCTAATCCCAGGGAATCACATATGACTACTTTGAAAAGAATCCTAAGATATCTGAATAATACCGAGGAATATAGCTTATGGTATAAGAGAGAAGGCAAATTTGAACTAAAGGTATTTACCGATGCTGATTGGGCTGGAAATATTGATGACTAAAAGAGCACAACGGGAGGAGCATTCTTTATGGGTGACAGACTTTTCACATGGATCAGCAAGAAGAAAGGATGCATCTCTCAGTCTACTGCAGAAGCAGAGTATTTTGTTGTTGCTGTAAACTGCTCAAATATTGCATAGATCAAATAGTTACTAGAAGGTATGCATATGAAAATTTTAGAACCAGTAATTATCTATTGTGATAATACAAGTGCAATAAACATTTTCAAGAATCCATTCATGCATGCTAAAACAAAGCATATTTCCATCAAGTATCATTATTTGAGAGAAAAAATTTAGGCAAAGGAGGTGATACTTGAGTATGTGCAGTCAAAGGAATAATTGGCCGATATCTTCACCAAGCCACTGCCCAAGGATGCATTTGAATACATGAGAAAGAGACTAGGTGTCAGACCCTTATCTACTGGTCAGTAAGCTGACTAGAAGGTTGCATCAACCTACATATTATCATAATATCATTCATGTAGATGAAAGAAAATAAATGAACTTCAATGATACATCTATACACAACAAGGTATTTATCTACTCTGAGAACCAGAGTTATTACCGATGGATTGGGAAATTCAAGGAATATATTATGGATAGAAAGGATCCATTCAACATTGCTGTCAAATACTTGTTTTGCAAAATATGTATTTGCAAAGATGTTTGTTTGGCATTGATGTCAAAGGGAGAGAGTTTATCCATTATCATCTTAGGAAGAGATATCCATCAAAGTATCCAAAGGGAGAGATGTAACTAGAAAGGGAGAGTACACACAAAGGAAGAGAATTGCTGACAAGAGACATTGAAAGAAGGAGAACACATCACATCAGAGAAAGAAAGATTCTACATCTATCCAGTGAAGGGATTAAAGATAGAAAGAAAGATGCAAAAATCAAATCAAAGCTATTTAAGCTTACCAAAAGCCAGACATTTGTATTAGTTACATTAGAACAACTTGATGGAACTGTATATTTCATATTGTATTAGTAATAGTATAGTATGATAATGTAGTATGTTGCCATCAATGCCAAAGGGAGAGATTGATGACATGTTTAACTGATTGAATGTTTGAAGATGTTAAGTTGATGGTCATGCAAGGCATTAAATCAGTTAATGTATTGTATTTTCATTGATGTCAACTTGATATAATCTGTATGGTCATTGAAATACTGCCAAAGACTTGAAAGAACCGATGAATCAAGGCTATGCTATCAATAATGCATACAATTCAAGTATTCACTAAGTGACTACATACACCGACAGAGTGCACACCGACAGACAGAGTAAAAGAAGGAGAGTCACAGTGTTACCCAATGAGCCAATACTCAGCATTATCGATGAGTAGAGTTACAATGTTGCTCGATGAGAAAAGCACAGAGTAACATGAAAGAGAGAATTTCAGTGTTGCCCGACGGAGAAGACAAGGATGGAGATCCCAATGACAACTGAAGTCACACCGACGGAACACTCATTTATCACCAATGACTAACTGAAGTGTTGACCGATAGAACAGAGAGTTCAGAAAATGACAAAATGCTTAGCTGTCAAGAAGCTAAAGATAGAATTAATGGATACTTATCATTTTTTTAATCATCCAGATAAAGCTAGAGATAAGTAATTGATTTAAAGTTGATTTGTCCAGTTGGCAAGAAGATCTCTTTGAGATAAATCAGGAGTTTGCTTTAAATCTATTGGCGTGAATTATGGAACATGCTAAGAATCAAGTAAGACAAGAAATGGTAAATCATGTCTATATAGAGACAAACCCAATTCATTATGAGGGGTGTGTGGAGTGAACAAGAGAAAAGAGGAAATATGCTAAAGAGAATATGAAGGAGAAGAAATTCTTCTTTCATTCCTGATCAAACAAGCTAAGGAAAGAGCTAGATTCTGCAGACACCGATGAACAATGAGACAAGAATCACAGAGAAGAACAGTGTGGAGCAAAGGTATAAGTGATTATATTGATGAGAGAGGTAATGGACTTACAATAGATCTGCAAATCTATAATTGAGTTGTATGTATGAACAGATCATTAGTGTTTTAGTTTAACTATTGAAGCATAAAGCCTCTTAACTGAGCAGGACTTAAAAGTCTTTTACAATTGAGATACATCCCAAGGAGTATGAAAAAGTTTGATCATAAAAATAGCATTGGATATGCCCGATACCTATTGACAGGCCAAGTGAGTGTTTGATCAAGGATGGTAGCATTAGATGTCAGATACTAGGTGAAAAACTATTTTTAAATCCTCTAACAAGGTCACACCTAACAGTGTGTTTGTAACCTTTAACAGGGTTGGCTCCTAACAGAGATCACTTCAGAAGAGTGAAAATTTGGGGTACCGGTCCCAGTGTTTTTTCCCTTAACAGAGTTTCCATGTTAAAAATCCATGTGTTATGTGTTTATGTTTTACTACTTTACTATTTTACATTTCACATATGCATTTCTGGATTGATCGGTATACTCTTCATGTTTACTGTATTTTGGTAAATAGTTAACTGCTTATCGGTAATCATACAGAAGAGAGATTAACAAAGAAATTCTTTTAGTAGAAAATTAATAAAATTATTTTGAGGCATTCATCTTGTAGGACAGGAGATAACTAGAGGCATAATCTGTGGTTATAAGTTTTAAGAGTTGATTTAAGGATTAATATTTGAGGCATGTGATTCACTCCCCCTTCTCAGTTATTACTAACAGAATCAATAGCTGCGCTTAATCTCCCGATCATAGAAGCATATTCCTTTTATTTTTTAGATCACAAGATAAAGGCCGCGCCAAGTCTCCGAACCATTTGGAATATTTCCTTTGGTTTGCGAGATTAATAGATAAACAAGGAGGTTAAAGCGCACATGGAAAAAGAGACACTTAAGTTACGTGGAAAAGTAACTTGAAATTAGAACATGTCATATAAGATATAAGGTTTTAACATGAATCGACTCAATAAGACTTAGGGTCCTTTAAAGACATGAACAAAGCTCATAGGGTTTTCAATACAGACCTAAAAAACATGTAGAGAACATGGCAAAGACCTAGAAACATGAACAGAAACATACAAGCTGGGCTCTACCCTTGTGGGAGCCTCATTTACTCCACTTGTAGCCAAAATTTGACAGGATGGGAAATTTGGGTAACAGGTATTGTTGGAAACTCTTCATGCTTTTTTGGGTGTGATGAGACTGTTAATGTGTCATTTTTTATTATTATTATTATTTTTATTTTTTTTATTTGTGTTTGTGTGGGGGGGGGTGTGTGTGCATGTGTGTACTTGAGAAAATATGTAGCCAACCTTGGGAGTGGCTCTCAATGGGAAACTAAGGCATAAAGGGGCCACCAAGGTAACCCATTAAGGAGTTCTTAAATAATCAATAACATAAACAAAATTAATAGGGTTAACACATTTAAACAAGATAAGTATGGATATGTGAACCTAGATGTACTGGCCACATAGAGTCCTCCTACATGCATGTGGGCTCTCATTATATAAGGGAATAATAGAGAAGGCCTAGAGATACCAGCTATAGAGGGACTAGAGTTACTGTCATGTCAAGCCCCTCATCTCTACAAGAGGATTACTTGGTGTTGCATGGGTTACAGTGCAGTGAGGCAATAATTTATTTCATTCCCCATTGGGGCTATGCAATAACACTCCCAATCTTAGGCTGTGTACACACTCAGTATGTTTAGTGATTCATTTGATATCTGTTCGGGAGTCTTGTACCATGCATGATGTTGATATCTTAACTCTTCTTGTGGTTTAATTTGATAAATCTGGCATCTTGGATATTGTATGTTCATGTATCTCGTAGATCCATGTTTTTATTGATTTTATTATGTATACCCTGTTTGATAGCATTATTTGTGATGTATGGGCCACATGGTTATCTCCAAGAGCACAATGAGAGAGGACCTTAGGGTTCCTCGTTGTTAGGTGACAAGACCAACCACCACTGGGGATCCTTTTATTTAAGTATCAAGTGGTCCCAGATAGTATTTTCACATTTTTAGTCCACTTGTGAATTTATAATGTTGTATCCTTGTATTGGTTTCTTGCATTGTATCATTCAAATTGTACTCTGATATTGGTATCCTTTCTCATTTATATATTAGATTTTAGTGTTATTTTATTAGTATATAATTTAGACATGTGTTGGATTATGTAGCCTATTGTGGTATTATCAAATGTATGTGCATATCATTCAAGACATGATGGATTCAATTGGTAGCATTAAGTTTCTTGGACCTTGATCTAGATTTATGTTGCATAGCCTAGAATAATACATTCAAATGATGTATTTATAGTACATTAACTTTGAACGATGTTTTTATGACTTCCTTGTATATCCTTAGTGCCTCTTGTGTCGAGAAATGACAGGCTTTGTTGACCAAACTGGAGACTTGACACCTTGTTTCCTTAAAAACCTAACTCTGGCTCTAGACATGTGCATATGTTACAATATCCTACGCATTCATCAGAATCAGTGATTCATATGTATACAAAGCGGTGCATACATTTGTTTCCCCTGGGCATTTGAGTAAATTCTAGTGTGCATATGTTCTTATGTTTTGCGCATACACCTCTTCAAGGATGTCCATTTATGACATTTTATAGTTTCTCTTAGGATGTTCAAAATTGGATTTTTGTTTTAGATACCCATTGTCCTTGTGGTCATTTGGGCATATTTGTATTCATGTTTTGGCCCCTTTTATATTGGTTGGTGATCAAATTCCCAAAAAATAGACAATGCCTAGATGTAACCCTGGAGTGCAGTTGATCGTTTAGGTTAAGGGATTCAAGGAAAGTTGAGACATTTTTGAAGGTCTGACCAAGCCTTCTATTGAATTCTTTGGATGGTCATTACGTGTGGCCATAGCACCCTTGGTAATGCATTGACCTATCACCCTTAAGGCATTAGTGAAGTTCATGTTGATAGTGTAATTGGTTTTTTAATGAATCTTAATGATTTATGGTTACTTTGTATGTCATGTTAGCGCATACATGTTACTAATGTTGTCTATGGTGTAATGATATTTTTAAAAAAAAAATATTTTGTCTGTAACGTACTTTGTTCCTTGAGGGTTCTTTGACGAGGTGTGACTACATATGTATATGTATATGTATATGTATGTGTATGTGTATGTGTATGTGTATGTGTATGTGTATGTGTATGTGTATGTGTATGTGTATGTGTATGTGTATGTGTATGTGTATGTGTATGTGTATGTGTATGTGTATGTGTATGTGTATGTGTGTGTACATATGTATATATTTACATACATATATAGATATAGATATATATCCTACTTAAGTCAAGGATATCACCCAAATTGACATAGATAACCATATATAGGTCCTAAGTCAAATTAAATAAGTAAACAATAATATAATAATGATGATATGACATAGTTAAGAATTAAGGTGACTACAAAATGACTACTCGTTACCCTAAGTTACTATAAGAGTAATGGTGTAACATACCTTTAACCAATTTTGAAATTTACCTATTGTTAGAAAGTAATTAAATATTAATCATCTTTTTATATTTTTATTACTATTAAGTATAATTTACCTTTGATGTGACTTACTTCATATATAATAATTTAAAATATCTCAACTTATTTTAAGCTCTTAAAAATTAACCTTACATAGAGAGATAAGATATTATACCACAAATGGGTTGGGATCTAGCTTAATTGGTGAGAGCTTCCTATTGTAGGCACCAAGTAACAAGGTTCAGTCTCCCCCCAACCCATGTGGTACTAAGGGAATATTATGCCATTGTCACCAATAACATTAAAAATTTAACTAAGCACACTATAATTTATGGTGGGTGGCACCAATAATATTAAAAATTTTACTAGGCACACTACAATTCAGAGAGGGCTATGGAGGGTGGCACCAGTAACATTAAAAAGTTTATTAGGCACACTACAATTTATAGAAGACTATGAAGGGTGGCGTTAGTAACATTAAAAAGTTTACTAAACACACTACAATTTATGGGAGGACTATGAGAATGGCGCTAGTAACATTCCAAAATTTACTCTAGACACACTACAATTTATAAGGTAGCTACCTGATTCTTTCAGCCTAATCTAATAAAATAAATATATAAATTCATAGCCCCATAAACATATGTAACTATTCATCATTTAAAGATAGCTTTACCTTCAATGACCGATTCTTATAGAAGTGAACGTTCCACGTGCATACCAACTCTTTAAGTATTTCCAATTAAAAAGTGTGTTCATATACTCAACTTGAAGACTCGTTGCAAAAATTAGCCACTCCCTATTGTACTCTTAACCACCCAATCATAGTTAGTGACAATCAGGACGTTGCACTACAATTCAATCTACCTCCTTACTATACGCACAGAGCCAAATAATAGCCTCAGCTAAAATTGTGCTATCAGAATCTCGTGGATCACAGACAACCTCCACGCATATCTTTGTCAAATCAAACCCTAATCTGAAATCTCCATAACCAACCAAATAACAGGTTCCCATGGACTATATGTATATTCTATATTGAGCCTAACAAATAACAAGCAGTCCCGAACTATATGTATGAGCTCAGGTCCACAAACACTTCATACAGATGACGCTTACCTTGGCATGATCTATTCTCTATTCCCATAGTTTGAGCAATATAGAACTCCATTGCACCCACAACATGGCTGTAATGCACATCACTTTCACCCTCCTACTACTTTTCTTGCAATTTTTCTTCTCTACACCAAGACCCTTGGACACAAACAGCAACTACAATGCCATTGATTCGTGCTGGAGGAGAGACCCATTTTGGGCAAATCACAGGATGAGTCTCGCACGCTGCGCAAAAGGCTTTGGAAGTTATGCCAAAGGAGGCACAGGAGGTGAGATTTACACAGTCACTAGAGATGACGATAACCCTGTAAATCCCTTGCCTGGGACTCTCAGATATGGAGTTACACGAGATAAGCCTCTGTGGATAGTTTTTGCAAGGGATATGAAGATTGTGCTTCAGATGCCCTTGTTCTTCGCAAGCCACAAGACTGTGGATGGAAGGGGTGCGAGAGTCACCATTACCGATGGGGCCTGCATTACTCTTTACAATACCAGCAATATTATCATCCATGGCTTGACTATTCGTGAGTGTAAGACTACTGGGTCTGGGAATGTGTTGATATATGAGTCCAGAGGAGTGGTGAGAGATTATCCCATGGATGGCGATGGTATATCTGTTATAAGTTCTACAGATATTTGGATCGATCATAATACCATTTCTCACTGCAGTGATGGTCTCATAGATGTGACGCTTGGCTCCACTGCTGTTACTATTTCGAATAACCGGTTCTTTAGTCATAATGAGGTAAGTGAGCATTATATCCCAAAAATAATAGATATCTTTTTTCTTCTTCAGCACATCAAAATTTTTTTTAGGGTTTGCTCTTTTTCTTATGGTTTCTTTTATATATTTTTTTTTAAGGGTTTGCTCTTTTTCTTATGATTTCTTCATCCTTGTTTTTGATTTGTTAATGTGAAGAATAATATGAGTGTGGGTGTTTCACAGGACACCTTGATAATATTTTTCAGTTTAGAAGAAACAAGGTATTAATGGGTAGTTGAAGAGAATTTCTAGAGTTGATCAAGTTCACATAACAACAGGGTTTGCAGAATTTATACAATAAAATATCATTTTAATTAGATATCCTTTTTCTTTTTCAATTTGTTATTGTGAAGAATAATATGAAATGTGAGAGTTTCATAGGACATCTTGATAATATTTTTCAGTTTAGAAAAAACAAGGTATTACAAGAGAATTTCTAGAGTTGATCAAGTTCACATAACAAACAAGAATTTATACAATAAAACATCATTTCAATTTGAACATTGTACATATGTTTATTGATATTTGATTATTTAGAAAAATTTTAAATGTAAGATATACATTCATTCAAAAGAATTCATAAAATAAATAATTGTATCCATTTGAAAAGAATCGTTTAGATTTCTATAGGCACATTTTTTTTACTAATAAGCATGTCTCTTATTTTAAATAAGCAGATTTGGTATATGAAGGCTCATTGTAAATGTGAGAAGGGTATATTATGTATACATGTGATGTAAAAGGTAGATTTCACAAGTAAAATAAACACTTCAACGTTGTCTTTTAGCAATATACACTATACACCATATACAATGCATCTTTTTCGGTATTTGTTAGATCATTAATTAAAAATTAATAAAATATAGTTTGTTTGTTTTTAATTAATTAATAAATATGGCCAAAGGTGCATAGTGGATGTTGCAAGATACAGTGTTTTAGGTTGGACATTTTTTTTCTGTGTGACATATAATATGTATGTATGCATGTATGTAATATTGTCTGATTAAAAATGTTAATTTAGAAATGCAACAACAAGGACATTAGTATGTTATTTAATCCATCTTTAGTAATTTATATTTAAAATTTTGAATGAATGTAGTGAAAATGGAAAGAAAATAAATGAAAATTTTGATATGTTTATTTAAAAGAAACAAATTAATATAGTACCACGCATTAATTTTCATGAAAATATTATAATAATCATTTAAAATTAAATGTATTGTAATAAAGATGCCGATTTTTAATGTGAAAAACTTTTCCCAAAATTACTAACATTTTCAAAACAATATACAACCATCTATTTTAAGTTCTTTCTTATAGTCATAAAAATAATCTAGAGGAATTTATTTGTTAACTAATACTAAATTTTATATAGATATTTTTATCCATATAAATAATTATTTATTTATTTCATTTTCTTTATACCCATACATGTGGCAGGTAATGTTATTGGGCAACAGTGATACATATACACCCGACATAAATATGAGGGTTACTGTGGCATTCAACCATTTTGGACCAGATCTCATGCAACGGATGCCGAGGTAAGTTATCAATCAATTAAATTGATAAATTTTATTTAAACACATAGTACATATCATGTACTTTTTAAAAATATTAAATTAATAAATTTATCATGTACAGATCATGATATTTTTACTAAAAATAAATTTATCATGATATTTTTCAGTAAAAATAAAATTGTTCATAATTCTCTTATCTATTTATTACAATTGAAAAGTCAATCTTATTATTATTCACTAACTTCTTAATAAAAAACAGACATAAAATAGTTAGAGTGATGAAGAAAAAATAAATAGTTGTTATGATAATAAAATAATAGTTTATGTATAATTATTATATTAGAAATCTCAAGAATGTTATTTCTCATCTACTCTATATTAAGTCATACAAAGATAACAATAGTCAAATTTTAATTTTCATTCAAATAATATATCTTATGTGATATAAAAACACCTTCACTATTTCAACAATTTAAAATTAAACAAAATTATATTTAATCTACAAATTATACTAAAAATTAATGATTCCAAAAATATAAATGCATATTTATCAACCTTATATTTATATTTTAGATGAAACCTCCACCCTTTTTCCTTTTTTACTTTCAATAGCTAAATAAATTATAACATATTTATTCTCTCTATCCCTAATATAGTATTGTACTATCTCACAACTTGAATTATAATTTTATTATTTATAGTGAGATGATACCTTTGAATATTGCTAATCTTGTTATCAATGATAATGTAGGTGTAGATTGGGATACGCACATGTGGCAAATAACTACTATGAGCCTTGGGGAATATATGCAATTGGAGGAAGCTCGCATCCAACCATCTTGAGTGAAGGCAATTGGTTTGTGGGTCCAAATGATTATACGAAGAAACAAGTGACACAAGAAAAAGGGTGTGGTTCATCTTGTGTATGGAGATCAATACATGACATGTTTTTAGAAGGATCATATTTCACACAATCAGGTTTGGGAAATGCACGTCCGAGATATGATCATAGACAAGACTTTAAGGTTTCTGTTGTCTATTTAGTACCTAAATTGACAAAGAATGCTGGGGCTCTCAATTGTTTTCCCAACAAGGCTTGTTGGTAAATAAATTTCAATTCATGTGATATAGTCATCTAACATATCAAAGGTCCAATGCCTACCTATGTGTTGACCAACTCTAGTGTAGGTATTTCTGTATGGACTTGTCGTCGCTTCTTGTTTTTATGTCTTTCACTATTGTGACAAACTTGTAATCTACTTTTATTTTACAAATCAATGATAATTATTTTAATGTTTCAATTACTAAAAATTAGAAGATGTGAAAATAACAATAATTATAGTACTCTTAATCTAGTTTCTAAAATACTAAACTTTTTTTAAAAATGGATAAGATTGAGAGGGTCAAACCTCTTGCGCATGAAACATTATTCCTGATTTTTTCATAAAAATATAACATAGTTGTTTCCGTGCACTTCACAAAATATATAGTTAGATTTATTATTTTGCAAAACCCTTTGGTAGGATGATAGGTAAGAGTGGGATCTAGAAGTTGTGTATTTTGATTTAATTTTTTGTTGAGTATTTGTTTATTTATGACTTTTTGAAGTGACTGCATCCTCAAAATCTCGTACATGTTCGTGCGATGGGCATAACTTGCATCAAAATAATTGAAAATACAAAAGAAAAAAAAATAGTGAACATAATCTAGTATAGAACAGTAATATGTAATTTTTTTGAATTTGATCAAAGAGATCAAAAGTTATTAAAAAAATGGCAGACATATGTCTATGAGGTTGAGGACTGTCAAGACACTGGTAAAGAAAATTAAACTTTAGTATACTAATGTTGTCCAAAACTTGAAAACTCTATATGGTTAGAAAAATCAGATGATGTGTGAAATTATGGTGATAATTTTACAAATACCCACTTGATGATGTGTAAACCTGATGATGAGGAATTTGAGAAACTTGTTTTGAAGAATAAAACACGTGAAAAGGGAGCTAAATGGAGGCTATTTTTTGGGTGGGTGACCACTTTTTTGCACACCATCTTGGTGTACTTACCCATGTCTCATTGCCAAATACTAGCCACATATATGGGTGATGTCTTAGTGATGACACAATTTGGCCTTGTCATTTTGAATCATCTCTAAGGATTATGTATATTAAAGTTTTTAAAAAAATTTACATGCATTGGCATTATATATATAAATCCTCAAAATAGTGTTTGTTACCCAAAGATAATGATCCAGTGCAACACATCATGCCTAATCCCTTGGGTAACATCCCATACTATGCAATCTCATAAGGATTTTCATTTTAAATGCACACTCAATACGATGGCACTTTTATGAGGTTTAAATCCTATGTCCTCACAAATATGCCATTGTAAGCATTCATAATGGAGTGAGGACACCCAAGAAATAGCCATGAATTTATGTCATGGATAGGAGACACCATCTACAATTCTCCCAAGAAAACCATGACACATCTACAATGAAATTATTTTTGTATCTTGTTTGGACACTTAATTTTTCAACTCACTACCCTCTTGATAAATGTATGATACTTAAAATTCTATTGTTGTATTCCTAATAGTTTATACAAGCTAAAATCCCTTAACCAAGTAGTCTCTCATAAGACTTTATTATAAATCCCTTAACAGGGTGAACACTACAATAGTGGGATTAAATCCTTTAACAAGGTAGTATGTAATAGGACTAAAGATACTTCTAACAAGGTATCATTCACTCCTAATAGGGTGAGTCACCTAGAAATTCATATTGTAAGATCCTAAAAGAGAATTCTTTTCTACTGTAGTGAGAAAATTGTAGGTTTCATCCCCACCGTATTTTTTCCCTTTGACCAAGGATTTCCATGATAAAAATCAAAGTGCTATGTGTGTGCATGTATTGTCATTTGATTCATTTTAATTTTACTTTGTGTGTGCATTTATATGCTTATTAGTTTGGAAGTTTTATTTGATTTTTTTCAAAGGTATAAGCATAAGTCTAAAAGTTTTATCAGAACTGATTCACCCCCTCCCTCTCTACTCCTATTATTTCAAACAAGAATTTCCTTGATACCTTAGTGAAGAAGTGCTTAGGTTCCTTGGTGAAGATGACATATTATCTTTCTTGGATTTCTTTTTTGGATTTTCCATTATTTGCTTTTCCACCTTGTATAGTCGTTCAAGCATCATTTGAAGTTTTTGTTCCTCATAATAACTCATTAGTTTTTTATGTTAGAATTTAATGTCATAAATGTCTCTCTTGAGATCTTGGATTATTGATCCAAAGTGGCCATGAACATGTATGATAAGGCTAAGATGACCCATGTTTTAGATTCTTAGTTTTAGATGTATAGAAATTGTAACAATGTTGTTTGTTTTGAAAAGGTTTCAATGATTCAAGTATGATGTTGATTGTTTGAAGATGTTTACTTTGAACACACACACAAGACAGAATGGTGGAATGATTTTTAAAATAAAATTACATTCAAGTACAACCTAAGGTTGGCTAGGACTATACTTGTTGAATCCCCTTACAATAAAATATCACATTCAATTTAGACAAATAGAAGCTTGGTAGAACTTTCTCCCCTCCACAACACTCACTTCTCAGGCATACCAAACTTCAAATTTCTCAAGACCCAAAGATCTTGATAAATTTTCTATCTCAAAAACAGGAATACATGAGGGGTATCTTCGGCATGCCCATGTCACAATGCCTGAGTCAACAAGTAGAAGGATTTTAGCTACTAAAATAGTGGTTTCTAGTCAAAATTTGGGGGATTGGCATGTTACGAGCATTCAGCAAGCCACTTATATCTCTAACCAATCCTACTAGGGGTTTAATATATGCAAGGTACGTCCCCTTTCAAACTAGCACTGTACAGTAAGCGCTAATACCGGTTAGACTTGGCTTTGGCCTTATCCTTCATTTATATAGTGGGCCAAATTGAAAGCATCACCTGATGTCATTCCCTTGGGGTGAGTACCTCTTTTCCCACTAAGGCAGGCCTCTCTAAAAGATAGAACAAATTTCTCTTGAAACCAAGATCCACAAAGGTGAGGGCAGAGGATACATTTTTTCTATCTTGTAATACACAAAGAAAAAGTGTACAATCACACCAGGCACATCAAAAACTTGTGTTCATTTTATATCCCAAATGAAATATGATCTATTCTAAAATCAAAAATCACATTCATTATACCCTGCATTAAACACTATCAGTAGTTTTCAAATCACAGTCTTTTCCAAACGTCCTGCATCAAATGACATTATTAATTTTAAGATATGGACTTCATTAAATGAGAATGGATGCTCTACTAGAAAGTTCAAAATATCAATCCCAAGATCAAAAGCAATCACTAAAAACAAGTAAAAATCTATTCTAACAAAAAAAATTTAAATTAAAAATGACCTAAGCTAAGCACAAACAAAGTGTCTAACCTAAGAAACAATCTAATTTATTCTAAGAGAAAGCATTTTAATTAGTAAACATAATAATCTAATTTAAGATAAACAAGATTAATCTAAATTATATGTTAATAAAATTAAAAAGGTTAGTCATTCCCTTGGGGTGAGTACCTCTTTTCCCACCAAGGCGGGCCTCTCTAAAAGATAGAACAAATTTCTCTTGCACCCAAGATCCACAAAGGCGAGGGGAGAGGATACATTTTTTTTCTATCTTGGAATGCACAAAGAAAAAGTGTACAATCGTACCAGGCACATCAAACACTTGTGTTCATTTTACATCCTAAATGAAATGTGATCTATGCTAAAATCAAACAACCAATTTCAAAAATCACATTCATTATACCTGACATTAAACACTATCTGTAGTTTTCAAATCAGGCTTTTCCAAACGTCCTGCATCAAATAACATTATTAATTTTAAGATATGGACTTCATTAAATGAGAATAGATTCTCTGCAGGAAAGTTCAAAATATCAATCCCAAGATCAAAAGCATTCACTAAAAACAAGTAAAAATCTATTCTAACAAAAAAAATTAAATTAAAAATGATCTAATCTAAGCAAAACAAAGTGTCTAACCTAAGAAACAATCTAATTTATTATAAGAGAAAATTTTAATTAGTAAACAAACTAATCTAATTTAAGATAAACAAGATTAATCTAAATTATATGTTAATAAAAATAAAAAGGTTAAATTAATCTAAAATTTAAACTAATCTAAATTAAATTGAAAACTAAATTCTAATCTAAATTAATAACAAAAATCTAATCTTAATCTAAATCTAAATTGAAAAAAAAAACTAAATTAAAATTAAAAAAAATTAAATCTAATCTAAATTAAAATTTAAAAAAAAAATTAAATCTAAATTACAAAATCTAAAAGAAATCTGAAATCTAAATCTACAATTAGTAGAATCTAAATCTAAAGCTAAGGAAAATTAAACTCTAAGTCTACCGTAAATTAAAATTCAAATCTAAAGTTAATTAAAATCTAAATCTAAAGAAGATTAATCTAAAACTAAAACTTTAACAAAACACAACTAAAATACTATGTTACTCAACCAAAGCTAAATTAAAACAAATGCATGAGGACAAAATTAGATTTCAGCCAATATGTCACATGAATTTCAGCAAATGAAGACTTAAAATGAAAACCATATGCTATACACATGAATTTCAGCAAGCATTTTTAAATGATAGAATTAATATGTAATGTATGAAACATCCACATAGAGGATAGATATACTCTAAAGTGCATAACGTGTGAGGCTATTTACCAACACACACAACTAATAATGACCAAAAATGCAGCTATTTTTGGTAATGACAGTGTATGCATAATGATTTAGGCAAAATCATTAATCTATTTAACATTCCAACTATAAGGTTGTGGACACCTAAATTTAATCAGGTGTATTTTAATCAATCAGAAGGCAATTTTATCACATCAAATGGATTAATTCAATCAAAAGGGACTAAATCACATTAAATCAAAGGCTCAATTAATAAATATATCAATTAATTAAATATAAGCCTAAAAAGGATAAATCAAAGCTATATAATTGATTTAATCAATTAATTGTATAGTTTAAATCAAAAATCAAAATCAATCTATTTCCTTACATGGATAATTTAATTAATTAATTGAATTGATTAAATCCTAATTTCTTTCAACAAAGGGGACAAGAATTTGAATAGCCAATGAGAATCAAAAATTGAAAGTAAATGGATCACTCCAAATTTTGCAATCTTGATCACTCATTTTGATCTTTAAAATCCTCACCACTCAAATTGTCTTTTTGTCCCAACCTTTGAAACCACCATTTAAATGGTCTCCCCATTTGAAAGCCTTCAACTCAACCAAGCTTTGATCATGATCAACTTAACTCTACCCCTACCCTTGGGAAATCCTATAGATAGCAAGCATTTTGAGAGCATTAGGGATCCTAGACATTCATGAGCAATTGCATCTACACTATAGATAATTGTATCAAGAGCATAGCATTTGAGAGCATAATTGAGCATAATTGAATAAAACTGCATTGCAATTTGAGATTTGTGAGCTAGATTAGAGATCATCACACATCAATTCTCATTCTAGGACTATCACTAATGGAGATTAAGGTTGAGAGCTTCATTAGCATGCTTGGTTATAGTCATGGAATTTTAAATGTTATTTTGTCAATTCTTTAAATTAAATTGTACTTTTGTTTCCATAGAATTGATAGATTGCACCCTAATTTCATGAAAGTACAATTTATATATACACAAAATGGCGCCCACCATGGGGCTTTAGGCCTCTAATCTCCATTTTATATCCATATTTGCATGTTTTGTGTTTTTCTTGTCTACTTTGCAGGTTTCAGGAAAAGTGACGCTTACCAAACAAATCTTCATGCGTACATACAGTAAAGTCACGCCTATAGTAGTTCTTTTACCGCGTATAGATAGTGAAATCATGCCTTTGAGTGCAAATTCATGCATACCAACAGTGAAACCACACCTACACTAATTATTTTATCGTGTACAATACTTTTTGTCTCGCATTTTCTATTTCCTTTACACGCCTTTGCATGCTATCTTACGCTTGTTAATCCTAAAGTCATGTGTAGTAGTTTGTCAAATAATGCTTGCAGTAGTTTAAAGTTGCGCTTAGACAGCAGTAAAGTTACATGTATAAGCTATTAAATGACTTGTACAGCTCTCTATATTTTTCAAGTTGCAGATTATTAAAATCTAACAATTAATATTCTGTGTTTTCTATTTCTGCAGATGAACAGACATCCAAAAGTGCAGAAACCAGAGAATAGAATCTGCAATGAGGGCAAAGAGGTAAGAATCCTAAACAAACATGCGAAAGAACTTCACAGCTTGTCTATTTTGAATAATCTAGAAGAGGAAGAGAAATTGTATGAACATTTTGTCAAAATTGTTCAAGCTTACAAAAATAAGTTTCCTTCATTGAATTAACAATAAAATTGATAGGATCTTTAATCAATTTTGCAAAATTTAGGAAAGATCTTTGAATTGTTTTTATTTCAATTTCTTTTGGTTTCCCTCATTTTGTTGGCATTGTTGACTAAATTTTTGGAGGAGATGGAGAGAGAACGATCATTACTAGGTGAGTTGAAAAATCAAGAAAAATCCTCAAAAATGCACCTATCTTTTGCTAGCTACATGGAAAAAGATATTTTTTTAAACAAGCTTGCACTTTCTTAAATTGTGGCAATTTCCACTTCCAAAATCTATTAATTAAAAGTCTATTATTGTTCACTCAAGGAAAACATGTGGTAATTGAACCAAACACTTCATTTTTAAAAACTTCCTTGTTAAGGGGTTTAAAATTAATAATTTGTATTTTAAGTGTTTGGAATTAAGAAAAGTAGTGGGGATATGCTCTTCACTCTTTGAGTGAATCAAATTCCCCAACCTACTTGACTTATTTCATTATTCCTTTCTATATGAACATGCGAGATGTTTAAAGGGCTTGCCTCCCAAGAATAGCCTTACGAGGACGGTGAGAGGGAATGACCCAAGTGGGAGACAATCACTTTAGCTGTGATAAAAATCCAACCCACTATAATTTAAACACATTCATCCTCAAAAGGATCGAGTGACAAATAAGTGCTAAGAATCTTCACCTCCTCTAGTAGTCCTTCAGGATTGCGCAAAATCATGTTTTTATGCGAGTGGGAGGCCCTTGTCATGAGGGTATAAGAGACTTTTCATTTGTTTAAACCGATTTACACTTACAAACCCTGTTAAAGTAGTAATCCTACCTTGTAAATCCATGATTAAGAGCCAAAATTGACTTTAGGTAGCTTTCTTGGAAGATATTCTTGTTTTGACCTGTTACAACATCCGAGAATATACACTTTGTGTTGTTTAAGGTATAGAAACAATTCTTTGTTGTGTGTGTTGTGGTTGTTTCTAAAATTTTCAAACAAGAACATCCTGAAATCTGATCATGAACTTTAAAATTTTAAAATTCATCAAAAACCAGTGACAAATACATTTACTGGCAAAGTTACGCATACAACCTTTCTTTTCACGCGTGTCAGAAGTTATGTTGTGCTTAAACAACTCAAGTTGCACGTACCAAGTTTTAAATTGCACATAGTCACTCTCCAAGTGTCGCATACAGATCTAAAGTGTCATGTGCTAATAGTTAAACGTCCCGTGCTATATCCTAAAGTTGCATGTAACAACTTTCCAGTAAGCACGTAAGCAACAGTAAAGTCACACATAACAACAAGCAAAGTCATGCATATAGACTGAGACAGAGGAATAGGGGCATTTCTTGAGGGTTTTAAAAAAATTGAATTCAATATTTGGATACCCATTTGGACATTCTACCTATGCATAACATTACATTGATCAGAATCCCTCATCTTTGGAGAATTCAAAATAATCATTTAAGGGATTGATTAAAAGGGTATAAAAGCCAAGAAATCATTTATTTATGCTCATGTTGGCCTTCACTTGATCCCATTACAGAAATTCTACCTTGCAATTAGACGGTACCTATCTAAGGCAAGAGATTCCTTTTCTAAGTGATACATTTACCTCTTCACAACAAACGATCGAACCAACAAAAGAGGTGGAACCAAGCAGGATGGCTTTTCCTTTTAGAAATATGGATCTCGAGCTCATTAACCTCGCCAACAAGGACACCACTAACAATACAAATAATGGAAATGGTGAGGTTAATAACAATGGGGCTAATGGAATAGGAATTGACCCTAACAACCAAGGGGTAGACAACAACAATGGAGGTAACAATGACCCTAACGACGAAGAGTCTACCGAAGAGAAAGTCAATGAAGCAATACAAAGCCCATTCTTCATGAAACTCATGGAGAAAATTTTGGAGAGAGATAGGGAAAAATAATTCTTAGACCTAGACAAGAAGGGACTAAACTGGAGGTCCTCATAATTATGATGTTGACAAGTTAAAACAAAAAGAAGATGAGAACAACCCTATCGACATCATGAACAAGCAATTTAAGTTATTCCAAATAGATTTGGACAGCATGAAGCAAATGGTGGATCCTAAACCCTTTTCTATCAAAGCATTGTGTCCATTTTCATTTGATAAGACCCTAATCATGGTTACATTCCCTAGTAATGTCATTTTTCCTAAGTATGATAAATGTGAAGGAGCATCTGATCCCCAAGATCACTTAAGGGAATTTTGTCCATTGAGTTGGAGCTCATGCATGATACAACATATTTAATGAGATTATTTCCAAGAATCCTTGGAGGAATGGCGATGGAGTGGTTTTCCAAAGTACCCTCCAGTATTCATACTTTTGAGGAATTGGCTTCCAAATTTGTGATATATTATTCTTATAATATTAAACATGAAGTCACAATGATCAATCTATGCAAAACCAAATAGCATGAGGGAGAAAGATTCTTTCTTTTCCTACAAATATGAAGAGTGGTATTTTCTAGATACCCTCAAAGCATGCCCGAAAAGGAAAAGATGAACATATTCATCAATAGCTTGAATAATGAAATGAACTATCGGTTGAGGTTACAATGCCCGTGTTCTTTCCAAGACTTAATTGAGAATGGAGTTACTACGGAGTAATTATTAGTAAAAAGAGGAGAACTCAAACTCTAAAAGGAGAACAAGAATACCAATAATAATACTTCCAATAACAACAATAATTGGGCTCCTCCTAACAAAAACTAGTTTTGGATGAAGAATAATAAGGGTGTGGTTAATGATGGAGTTGTGGAAGCAAACAACTTTAAGGCTGCTCCATTTAATCTCACGAGAGGATCCAATCAAGATAATAATTTAAATCAAGCACCCAAAGTTCCCTTCAACAATAATAACAACAACAATAACTTTGGGAATAATCAAGAGGCTAACAAGCCTAAACCCTTCTTTGCTCCATCTCCTAGAAGGAAGTTCACACTTTTGGGTGAACCGCTTGAGAATGCATTAAGAACCCTCATTGTGAATAAGATTATTAACTTACCTAGGGCTCAACCCTATGAACAACAAGTGAAACCCTCATGGTGGAGTGAGTCAAATCATTGTGAATATCATAGAAATCAAGGACATAAGACAAATTATTGCATGCGCTTGAAACATGTGGTGCAAGACCTTATTGATAATGGTGTGATTAAAGTGGAAGGACCTCAAAACAATGAATATCACACCGCATTTAAAACCCCTTTCTTCAAGCATGAGAAATGAGAATCTTAAAATGCTAACAATGGAGGTAACAATGGAAATAACTCAAGAGGTAATAACAAAGTTAACTTTACCCACAATTAAGATAATACTGTTAATGCCCTATCCGGACATGATAATACTATCAATGTTGTGGTAATAAAGGAACAACCTAACAAGGATACCTCAAATGTTGTTACTAGGGGGAAAGTAGAAATAATTACCCCTCAAGGAAGTTCCCCTAGAACTTTTGGTCGTACACAATCAATCACTTTGGCTAAACAAGCATATTCTTCAACAAAGCCTTATAGTCTAGTGGATCAACTACAAAAGACTCCAACTCAAATTTCCATTTTGGAGCTATTGAAACTTTCTCCCAATCAAAAATAAATCTTGGAGAAAGCTCTTGTAGAAACTACCATTCCTGATAATTTGGAAGAAGAAAGGTTTTCAAACATGGTGGGTCATCTCATAGCACCTCATTGCTTATCATTTTTAGAACAAGATGACATGTCCATAAACCATCCTCAAAACCTCCCATTGCATATAGAGGTTTTGACTCAAAAACATTGTGTTAAAAGAGTCCTCATTAATGGAGGAGCTGGTCTAAACATTTGTACCTTGAACCTATTTAAAGCTTTAGGGTTATCCGAGTCATCTATTGATCCCAAGAAACAAATTACTATAAAAGCTTATGATGAGGAGGAAAGATCTTCTAAAGGAATGGTGATTTTTCCCATTCAAGTGGGTCCCATAAATAAAGATACCATTTGTCAATTCCTTGACATGAAATTAACTTATAATATTTTATTGGGAAGGTCATGGATTTATGAGATGCAAGCGGTGTCTTTGACCTATCATCAATATATCAAGTTTTCGTACATGGGTGAAGAAATAACTATTGGAGGAGATTCAAATCCCTTTCAATATTGCAATATGGTGAAACTTGTTCATGAGTTATTTATTCCACATAATAGAGAAGGATTTATTCCTAGTGTCATCATTAAATAAACCAAAGAAGAAGGTCCAAGTTCGACATTAAATGCTACATCTACTTCAAGTCCTAATGGTTTAACTTACCTACATTAACTAAGGGAAAAGAGAAAGTTAGTTGTGAAGGTCAAAATTCTAATGATAATTCAGTAAAATTTTCTACACCAAGGGAAGAAACTTTGAGACCTAAGGATGAAAGAGGACAAACCAAAAAGGAAAGCTATCAAAAGATGAGTGAGATGATGCATAAATTTAAAAAATAATGAAGAATCAATTCAAAAGGAGTGGGGGAATATTCTGTTTCTTTATTTGATTTACCCACTTCCCCAAAGACACATGGAAAACCTTCAAGTTCTCATTCACCCAAAAAATATAAATCTCATTTTGTGAGAAAGAGTTGATGACATTAATTTTCCATTAGTATGCAAACAACACTTTCGGTAAGCATACACTGAAAGACAGGATAGAGAAAACTGAAGATCAGACAGAAAGAGATCACCAAAGATGACTAAGTGCAAAGAGAACTGATGACACAACTTAGTGTGTAAACCAAAAATGCAAAGACGGAAATATAAAGAGGAACCTGATAGAGGAACCCGACGTACAGGATAAAGTGAAAATTGACGAGATAGTTAAAGAGAAACTGATAGAACAAAACCAAAGGACAGTCAGAGCATAACTGATAGACAGAAACTAAAAGTTAGTTGCAACCCGCAAAAAGTGGATCTGACTTCCACATCAGATAAAGAAAGCTTATTCTATTTATAGGATATTGATTTGTTTTTTAATCTATTTCTTTAGGGACAAGAAACATGAATTTAAGTGCTGTTATCAGTCTAACTGATTTAAAACACATAGACTAGGAGATCTAGGTATAAGTTGTAAACCTGATCTTAGAGTTAACATTGTTTTTTCTCAAAACTTGATGATGTCAATACTTCTTATAAATAGATGATGCAATCATTTTATTAAGGATGTGAAAATGAAAGAGAGCATGAATGAAGACAATGATCACATCTATGGATCAGATTGAAAGTTTCAAGAACAAGAACAACAAAAGGTGAATTTGGTTAGCAAGAACCAAGAAAGAGGCTACTGAGAATCAGAGGTATTACTCAATCACATTACTTGATAATATTTTTCATGTAAACTAAATTGGATCTGTATCAGAAATAGGAGATTGCCTTTACCAGGTCAATTTGTAATTTTCTATCATTCTAACAAGTGGATCAAAGTGTAAAAATCCTTTCAAGGAAGGTGGATTAACAGTCCAACTACAAATCTCTTAACCGAGTGCACACTCAGCAATGTTGCTAAAGCTCCTAACAAAGTAGAATTTAACAAGTCTCCACCAACACTCTTAATAGGGTAGATCATCAGAAGTGATCAAATTGTAATCCTTAACCAGGGTAAGTGCAAGAAGTTGAGTGCCAATTCCGCGGAAGTCTTGTGGGCTTGAAAACTACCGCTAGAAACGGGCACCCGTTTTGAAAAAAATGGGCACCCGTCTTAGGCTCGGACACCCGATCCAAAATTCAAAAAACGGGTACCCGTTTTCTTTCAAAAAGGGTGCCCGTTTTTTAAAACGGGTACCCGTTTTTTAATTTTATTTTTTATTTTTATTTTTTTAAATCAATTTTTTATGCCAATTAATTACATTTAAGAAACGGGTACACGTTTTTAAACGTGTGCCCGTTTTTTAAAATTTGAATTTACCAAACCACCATTTGCATTGGATTTCGGTTTGGGACAGGTTTGGTGGGACCAAGCCTATGCTTG
>MU225084.1:4338400-4357956 GCA_018584345.1 Thuja plicata | reverse complement strand
TAGTAATCTTGGGCACAAAGGCCAACATAGAAAACAATAATTAAGGGTCCATGGCACAAAACTCTAGAGAGATGCACATGGAGAGGAGAACCAAATTAAAGTCTTGACACAAAACTCTAGAAGGGGTCCACCCTTAAGGTGGAAATAATTATTTAAGAGCCTTATCACAAAATTCAAGGTAAGGCCAACCCCAAAGTTAATTTGAGCATTAGGCACAAAACTCGAGAAAGGCTTATCTCAAATAATAAATTAGGAATGCTACACAAAGCTTGAGAAAGGTCCACCTCAAATATTAATTTAAATATTTGACACTTAACTCAAGGAATAATGGCCCCGAAGAGGGAAAATATAAAAATTTTATGAAACCCTGAAACTGGGACTCAACCCCAAGGACCCTGGACCCTGGGGTTAGGGTTGAGGTTGACCCTGACCTAGGTCAGGGTCAAGGTCGACCCTAACCCAGAGGGTCAGAACCTCAGGAAATGTGCCAGAGTCTCAGAAATAGAGAGAAAAGGTAGAAAATAGGGGTAGAACAGGCACATAAGCACAAGAAACTCCATGGAAGCATGAAGGTGTCTAAATTAGGACCATAATAGCTTACTAGGGAGGGCTAAAAGGTCTCAACATGGAGTGCTTCCATTTTAAGATGATACACTAGGTATAAGTTTTAAACCCGATCTTAGAGTTAACATTGTTTTCTCGAAACTTGATGATGTCAATCTATCTTATAAATAGATGATGCAATCATTCATTATTAAGGATGTGAAAATGAAAGAGAGCATGAATGAATCCAATGAGCACATCTATGGATCAGGTTGAAAGTTTCAAGAACAAGAACAACAAAAGGTGAATTTGGTTAGCAAGAACCAAGAACAGAGGCTACCGAGAATCAGAGGTATTACTCAGTCACATTAGGTGATAATCTTTTTCATGTAAACTAAATTGGATCTATATCAGCAATAGGATATTTCCTTTACCAGGTCAATTTGTAATTTTCTATCATTCTAATAAGTGGAGCAAAGTGTAAAAATCCTTTCAAGGAAGGTGGATTTAACAGTCCAACTACAAATATCTTAACTGAGTGCACACTCAATAGTGTTGCTAAAGCTCCTAACAGAGTAGACTTTAACATGTCTCCACCAATACTCTTAATAGGGTAGATCATCAGAAGTGATCGAATTATAAGCCTTAATCGGCCTCTTCCAATCTGTAGATAGTGAAGATTTTCTGGGTACCATCCCCACCATAGTTTTTACTTCCTAACAGGAGTTTTCTGCTGTATCATATCTTGTGTTATGTGTCAAATTACTTTCATGAATGTTTCTATGAATTTTCACATGTTTTGTAATGTTATGAATTGATATAACTCACATCAAGATAGTATAGATCAGATTGAATGGATATACAATTAATTACAAAGGTTAATTGATTAAAGGATATAAAAGTTTTAGAGGTACTGATTCACCCCTCCCCTCTCAGTACACACTACCCATTAATCCCAACAAGAGTGACCAATCAGCCATGGAAAAAGAAGATAATGAAGTTTTACAATGGCTTTATAAAGATGAGGATAATTCAAATGTTCCCATTGAAAGAGTGCAACATATCAACATCCAAACTGATCAATATGGCAAGGGATTTCAAATAATGCAAAAAATGAGGTACAAGGGAAGAGGACCCTTAGGAATCAAAAATAAATAATTTCTAGAACCTATCCAACCTCCTTGGAGGTCAAAGGATGAAAAATCAAGAACAGGGTATCAAGAGAAAGGATTTGGTTCAAGAACTATGCATGATTCTTATGAGATTGTACATATGTTAGAGTCTGGGAGTGAAGATGACTCCAGAGAATATGAATGGGACTCCCTATCCAAATATTCTTGTCATGAAAAAGAGACCTAGATGTCATTCATACCTATGATATTATACCTAATGTAAACAATCAAGCCAATATATATCAAGGGTCGAGATCTACACATGTTCCAATTGTTTCTTAAGAACCAAATGTAGAACAAGCATCTAGTGACAATCAATCAATAGGTGAACCTTGGGTACCTTCATGGGGGGGTGATTCAAGTGTTACATTTAATCCACATGTATTCTTTCCAATTGAAATCCATGAGGATTCTAGTGATGATAATTTTGATCTGACTTCTATGGAACACCTCGAACAAGCACATGTTATTGACTTGAGAGATACAACGTACGAACCTTCAAACAAATTCATGTCCTTTAACCTTGCAAATGAAAACATACCTAATGATTCCTTAGCCCTTATTCATCCTGAGCTTATTGATTGGGACTTGACCGAACCTAATGACTTACTCTATTTTCCCAATGACAATGCTATGGCTCAATACCTTAATGTGGTTGAGCCATCTTCTATCAACAAATTCAATATAAACATGATGATGGAGGCAAGGGTCCAATCTATCAATCCACAAGATAAAATAAAAGTAAAGTAAAAAAATGAAAAGGTCTAGTGGTGAAAACCACCATGTGGTAGTACTAGACCCCAAAAACATAAAAATAACGGATGTTTCCAAAGGTGAAAACCCAACTATGGCACCTAAGGAAGAGAGATTGGATACTTTACCTAAACATGAAGAAGAGATATCTCCTATCCTAATTGAGCCAACAGAAAAGGTCAACATTGTCATAGAATTTGAACCTAAAATCATTCATTTAGAAGCATCATTGACTCCAACAGAAAGGAAGGATTTCATCAAATTCTTTCAAGAAAATAAAATCAACTTTACATGGTCGTATGCATATATGCCAAGATTGGATCCAAGTTTCATAATGCACCACCTTAATGTGAGGTCCAGTGTAAAACCTGTGAAGCAAAAGTTGAGAAAAATGCATCCTCATGTGGCTTTATTGGTTAAGGAATAATTGGAAAAGTTATTAAACGTTGGCTTCATAAAAGTCATAGCTTATGCAGAATAGATTTCCAATATTTTACCTATTACTAAACATGATAAATCCATTCGAATATGCATGGATTTTAGAGATCTTAATCTTTCTTTCCTTAAGGATGATTTTCCATTGCCTAGCATTGATTCTATAGTGGATTTGATTGCAGGACATTCCATGTTTTCATTAATGGATGGATTTAGTGGCTATAATCAGATTAGAATTGCACTTGAGGATCAAGAAAAGACCGCTTTCACTTGCCATTGTGGTAATTTTTGTTGGAATATCATTCCCTTTGGCCTTAAAAATGCTGGAGCAACCTATCAAAGGGCAATGACAACCATCTTTCATGACATGATGCATACCTTTCTAGAAGATTACATGGATGATATCTTATCAAAATCACATGAAAGAAAATACCATTTACGTATCCTAGAAAATATCTTCACAAGATTAGAGCAATTTAAAGTAAGGTTAAATCCAAAAAATGTGCATTTGGTGTTGAATCCGGAAAGCTATTGGGCTACATAGTTTTAGCAAAAGGGATAGAAGTGGATCCAGAAAAAGTGCAAGATATCATGGAAATGGAAACACCCAAAAAAATTAGTCAAATGAGGTCACTACAAGGAATACTTCAATCTATTAGAAGATTCATCTCTCAATTAGCGGAAAAGTGTCACTCTTTTACCCGATTACTATACAAGGATACTATTTTTAATGGGATGATGATTGTGAACAATCTTTTATACTATTGAAGACATACTTGGTAAATCCACCCATTTTGATGCCTCCCATCAAAGGGAAACCCTTACTATTATACATTTCAGCAACGGGGAGATCTTTAGGGGTTTTATTGGCACAAGAGGATGATGAGGGTAAAGAAAGAGCCATTTATTACTTAAGCAGGACCTTGACCAAGTATGAGTTGAATTATAGCTTCATGGAGCGGGCTTGTTTAGTAGTATTTTTTGCCTCCCAAAAGCTATGACATTACATGTTGATGCACAAGGTTAATTTGATTGCCAAAATTGATCCACTAAAGTATTTGCTTAGCAAAACAGCCCTTACAGGAAGAATTGCTAAATGGGTGATGGTATTAAGTGAATTTGACATTGAGTATGTGGACCGTAAAGCTATCAAGGGATGATTCATAGTAGATCAATTGGCTAAAAATCCTTTAGTTTCTACTCATCCTATTCAAGTAGAATTTCCAGATGCAGAGATAGTAAATGTGGAAGCAAAAGCATGGAAATTATATTTTGATGGATCCTATACTCAGCATGGATCAGAAGCCGGTATTTTATTGATTACACCACAAGGATACACCATTCCTAAGTCCTACAAAAAAAATTTCCCATGCACCAACAATATTGTATAATATGAAGCTTTAGTCATAGGCATCAAAATGGCTTTAGAATGGAACATCACAGAAATGCAAGTATATGGGGATTCACAACTGGTCATCAATAAAATTAATGATAAGTATCAAACTAAGGATGAAAAATTTATGCCATATAAAAGGATGGTAGATGACTGGAAGAAATATTTTGTCTTGATCACATTTGATGAAATCCCAAAGGATAAAAATAGAGCAGCGGATGTTATGGCTACTTTGCCTTCCTTACTTCAAATGCCTGATCAGAATGCTAGGTACGAATTCTTGGTGGTAGAGTTGGTGAAACTTTCTTTTGACCTACCTAAAACTAAAATCATTTTCCTTCTAAATGGACATGACTCACCTTGGTACAGACCCATTTTTACTAATCTAAAAGACCAAGTTTTACCTTTAGACCAAACCTACACCCAAAAATGACACTTCATACATCTGGTGGCTCGTTACACTATCCTTTCTGACACATTATATCACAAAAGTATTGAAGGAACGCTACTTAGGTGTCTAGAGGATAAGGAATTAAAGTTAGCTTTACTAGATGTTCACAAGGGTATTTTTGGGTCTCATTCGAGTGGGTTAAACATAGCCAAGAAAATCCTTCGCATGGGGTATTTTCGGAAAACCTTAGAAAAGGATGCTTCCCACTTTGTCAAAGTGTGTTCAAAATGTCAATATCATGGAGACACGATTCATGTGCCCACACAAGAGTTACACTTGTTCATTACACCATGGTTGTTTTACCATTGAGGATTTGATCCTATTAGAATGATTTACCCACCTTCTTCCAATGGTCACAAATACATTATAACTGCAACAAAATATTTTACAAAATGGGTAGAGGTCATGCCATTGACAACTACAATGGGAAAATAGATCTCTGTGTTTATTCTTAATCACATAATTTGTAGGTATGGTATTCCTCATGCCATCATCACAGAAAATGGGAAACAATTCAAGAATAAAGATGTGGATGAATTATGTGAGACCTTTCATATCACACACCATTCTTCCATTTATTATCCTCAAGGAAATGGACAAACCGAAGCTACAAATAAGAATATCCTCAAAATATTGAAAAGATCGGTTGACAAATCAGGAAGAGATTGGCACATACAAATCAACCCGGCATTGTGGGCCTAAATAAAATGCATTCAAACACCCTCAGGGATAACACCATTTTCTTTTGTTTATGGGGCACAAGTTGTTCTACCTTTGGAGGTTGAGATCCCATCCTTAAGATTCTCATTGCAAGGATTGATAAATGATGAGGATTATAGGTTTGCATGACTTCAACAACTAGAATTGTTAGAAGAACATAAAACACAAGCTTATGAGCATTTTAAAGTGTATCAAAACAGAATCTCAAGGAACTATAACAAACATATCAAACCTAGAAAATTTCAAGTGGGAGACTTAGTGTTGAGAGAAAACCCTAAAAACCAAGCAAAGAGAGAAAAGAAAGGAAAATGGGAGGCAAATTGGCTTGGACCTTTTGTGATTACTTCTTTTGGAATGGGGACATACAATCTAGCTGATTGTGATGGTGATGAGTTGCAAGAACCTATTAACAACATCCATTTAAAGAGGTTTTATACCTGATCATATGAAAGAGTATCGGATGGGAGTGTATCTGATGAGTTTAGCATCATTTTTACATGAGAAAGGTTCAAAATCCAAAAAAATTGAGAAAGATCAAAAATGTAAAAAATAATGGAAAAGTAGAAAAGAATAAAAAGAGGAAAATTGAGCATGAAGAAAGAAAAAACATTCAAAAGATCAAAAAAAATTGTCTTGGTGAAAACCTAGAAAATAGGTTCCTTGATGATATCAAAACAACAAAAAAAAAAATTGAAACAGAGAAAAGTGCCTTGGTGAAAACCTAGCAATACGCGCCTTGGTAGCAAAAAAAATGAGAAAAAGAGTAATAAATTCAAAAGGTGAAAACCTAGCAAATAGGCACTTTTTGGATCCCTTAGGTCTTACCTAGTTGCATTTGTACATATTGCCTTTGCATCACCCCATTGATATATCATCATTGCATCCGTCATTTCTACATATTCATAATAAAGTCTTTGAGATGCATTGTCAAAAATCATTGTCACATAGTAGGTTTCATTTGCCTAGATTTATACATGGTTTCATATTCACTTGGGGGAAAATTATTGGTTTTGATACAAACAGATTTGAAAGTGCTACTTTTTGGTCACATAATGTGAGAGATTTTTAGAACTTCAGAGGAGAGATATTTTTGAACCTTTGATGAACATCATTGTTCAACCCAAGCATTCAATCTTGCAACTTGATCCTTGAACTTCATGACCTTATTATCAAGATTGAAAATTGACAAAAACTTAAATGATCAGAATGGATGGAATTCTATTGAAAATCTTGATACAATACAAAACACTTGAATTATTTTTTATATTCATTGAATCATGTTCCTTTTAGCTAATCGATAATGTTTCGACTAGATTGGCGATGATGAAGACATTATATTTTCTGGATTTTGTGTGACTGTTTTTAGGAAGATCCACCAACTTATGTGAATTCGTCTAAAGACATGGTCATCAAAGAATAAGTGAGGACATTCATATGGGAAGGAGGGTTAACCTTTGTTTGTTTACGCAAACAGATATCTTGGATATTTAGATCTTCCATATCTTAATACCAAACTCCAATTTCAACATTGAATCCGATGAAACCAGTATTCAGACTCCCATAGTTGGTTAATAAACTAGTGAGGGTTGTACTAGTTTCTAATAGTTCCAAAATTGATGAAAGTGGTATTCATATTATCATGATGTGGTTATCCAATCAGTGATGATTGTACTTGCTACTAGTTCCAAAAAGCTCAATGATGAAAATATATCTTCCTTTGCATTTCTTTCGCAAAGACGAAAGTGACCGTTAGTTGCATTTCATTGTTAGATTAATTTTACTTATGGGATTTCCTAAATTCAAAGGGGTTAATTATTCAAAAATATGATATCTTTCTCTTGGTCCAAATCAAGCAAATATGAAAACTTTCTTGTGCATTTACCATTGCATTCATTAAGCATTAATCATTATTTACATAAGATAAACATCATTACATCATTATTCATTATCCAAGTACATCAAAGATTTTCATCATTCACATAGGTGCATATCATTGAAATATTGCATTATCAAAATGCAAAAACATAACATGCATTCATAAAGATCATTACATTTTATTTAGCATTGCATCCATCATAAAATTAAAAATTATATAGAAATAGATTTGCATACATATTCATTCATCTAAACTATGTCATACATAAGACATTGCATCCATAGCATGTAGAAATAAAATGCATAATATCATATAGAATCATAACATCAAAGAAAGCTTGTCATATATCATCATGGTAATCAAAGTGATCAAATCATCATCATCATCATCATCATATATGAATCAAATGTCTGACATAATCAAAGATCCATCATATCAAAAGGATACATCAAAGTCCTGATCAAATCAATATCTGATACATTTGATGCAATACATATAAACCAAGGATATCTCACAATAAATCATGACCTCCCATGGGCACCTGATGCATCTCTTATCCTTGAACCACCTATACCATCTAGATCTTTGTTTGTTGATCTATCCTATGTGGTAGGAGGTACCTGACTAGTACTCGCCATACTCGGTATTTGTTCCATCATGGTCATAAACTGATGCATCATGCTCGCAACTTGATCTATCCTTCTAGAAATAGTAGCCAAACCAGTCTATAATCCCTGCACATCCTTCTCTAACCTATTAATGGTACTTGGTTGAATCTGTACCTAAGGCTATACATGTATATGAGGCACTCGTTGTGCTAGAATTTGCAGAGGTATAGGAACCTACTATGTCAGAATCTATGGACCTTGACCATGTCTAGCAACATGTATATGAGCCTATGTTATGACTCTCTATCGTCACTGACCCCAGACTGCTATTGGTACTATCTGTACTGGTCTCATCCTAAAACCACCACCTCTCCCCCGTACATGACCACCCCTCATTCATGGTCCTCCATTACCCCCAACTTTACCTCTAGATCACTTAGGTACTCTTTATATTCGTGGAGCTCTCTGTACTCTCTGTCGTCCACCTCCATGACCACCCCCGCTATCATCATCATCTGAAGTATCATCTATGTCAATAATTGGCTAATGAGGATCAGTGAACTGAGGGAATCTATGTTGAACAAACCACTGTGAGTAATCTACTAATATACCTACATCTGCAATATGATCTCATATATCCCATTGCATGTATCCTAATTTATCTATCTGATTACATGCATACTGGTAATAAACCTGTACACCCCACATGGATCTCTCAGCTTGGACCCGAGCATAAAGAGACAAACCTTGTGGTATGTTCTAAATCCTTCCATACTTATGAGATACTCTGTAATAACAAACTCTCTCAATAACAAGATGTTTCCATCCTATCATCCATCATGGAGCAAACATATATGGAAACTCATCATCCTATCACCATGCCTCATAACCCAGATATAGACTACAGGTAACTTGATCAATATCATTGAGCTTACGATGTGTTGGTAAATAGATTTGTCTTCTCAAAACACCTACACAAAATAACCCTGAAAATCCCAAACAAGAAGACTCAACTAGCACCAACAGTTGGGTCACTTCACTATTGAAGAGCGTAAGTGCCCTCTAAATTATTTGGGTACAGCTCCCCGTGTAAGATTTACAATGAATTAACTAAACTATAATTGGTAATGCTTTTAACCTGAAAGCAATAAAGGTTTACAAACATCTATCTATAAACACGAGATAGATGTGAAGAGACTAAATAAATGAAAACAAAGAATAAATGGTACAAAGACCATTTATCTGACCCTAACACTACAAGAAACGCAGAACGAAAAAGATGCATCAACTCTTCCAAATACATAAATATCTTTGGCTCAAAGTCCAAATGATAAATACATTCTTTATTAAGTGAAAAAGAATAACTTTCAAAGGAAGTTGAATTAATTCACAGATTAATATCAACAACAAAGCAAGCATTTGGACTCAAAGATCCAATACACAAAAACTTTATTCCTCTGAATTTACAAAAAGATGCTATAGATCCTCTGTTTCTGCATTCACAAATCATCAAAAGAAAAACATGCCCCTCCCTGTCACTACCAAACTAAAAGAAAAACTAACACCCCCCTGTAGCTCAAAGTCTCCAGGGTAAGCGGAATCCAGAACCCTTAAACCCATGTTTTTGTGGCATATTTATGTCTTCCTTTTCGATCGGTTTATTTCCAGTTTCATAACCAATTTTTTATTATCCCTTCGAGACATCTCTATTATCACTCTCATCTTTAATGTTTCAAACATACTCAACTTACACCGATAATAAAAGGATTTCAAAAAATTTTGAAATGAAGTCCACATGTCTCTTGGATAGACGAGGACACGTTGGGCCCCATCTACAGCTGTGTCAAAACCAAAGGATTTGTCAATGACAGCAATATCATTGTCAATAGTTTTAGGTATCCCTACAACTGCAACTTTCAAGCCATGTTTCTAAATTTCCTCATAATTAAAAACTGCTCCTCTTTGAATTCCATCATCTCCAATTATATAGGCCCAAATAACACCACGGTCTTCAAAACTATCAATGATCTTTAAAGTTTCATGACCACCTTAGGTGTTGAAGAAATAGTATTACGAGCATAAAATCCTTTGTATCCAACCTCAATGCTGATGATATCTTTATCCTCATACATATAACATAGTCCACATACAATTTCTTGAATGATAGTATACAGCCCCAAGCATAATCCACCACATGTCACTACACAGCTACGCATTTCATCTGATTGGAAAAACACCTTTTCACGTGGCCCTGGTCGACAGAAATGAAGTCCTCTGGAACTGTTTATATGAATGACATTATCCTTTGCAACCATATTGTCAGGATCAACAAAGTATTTCTTAGAGCTATGACTAGATTGTGTCATTTCTGGCTCTCCAAGTAGCTGCACGGGCTTCCAGAATAGTTGATGTACTTGGTTCTAAACTTCTATTATTCTATGATCTTTGATCATTCTCTTTCTCTTCCCGTTTACTTTCCCATGCTGCAATATTAACTTTGCCAAGTTTTTCACCCAGAGCAATTATCTCTTGTCTAGTCCTTTCAAGCAATTCTTTTTTAGATAATTCATGTACGTTTACTTTTCCTTGATAATCTAATTCATTGTCAGTCCCATCCATTGGGCGAGGATGCTGGTGCAGTTCTTCCAGAGGTTGATGGTCGGGAAGAAATAGGACTCTGCCCTGTAGCCTATAGGTGATGTTGCTCCGACAGGAGTCCCTATCCTTGAAGGCTCTTGGCTAGCAATGGGAGTCATTTCTGTTCTCGTATCCTTCATGGAAACTGACCAAATAGTAGAAGGAGGTGGAGCATATGATGGAGGAATATGTTGTGTGAAGGAATGACCATTCTTGCTAAATTCAATAGCTGGGTCTGCGATGGGTTTTTCAATGCGAAGTGAGGGCTTCAGCAGTGCCTTACCATCTCCCTTTAATGTGCGCAATTCCTGTTATAATTAACAGCCCCAAAGGGTATGACCTCCAATCATCTTGATTCATGCTGATGTAACCTTGGAAGCTTTACAGCAGTGTGATACATCACTCTCGATTGTGTCTTCACTTTCAAGGTACTTTATTAAAATGATGTTCAGTGTCATTGTATACTACTGAGCCCCACGTTTTTCCTCATGGGTGGCTTGAAGCATTCATACTTTCACTGCTAGTATGCCAAACATCTCAAGGCTGTTATTTTAATAAATCTATGAGAAAGGTGGAGTCTCTTCCTGCAGATACATGGTTGTTTTAGAAACCCGATTGTTCAAGGACTTTCTCCATCCAAATAGTCATCACCAATCTTTGTTCTTTCATATGTTTCATATCATCTCATTACTGTCGTAGAGTATTGTACAATCAATTTTGTATCTCTAGCATTGACCTCTGTTCATGGAGGATGCAACAAGGACTTATAATCAGGATATTGAATCAAGTAGTGCACTTTTGTACTCCTCCCTAGTGAAGTCTCCTGATTCTAGCATGTATGAAGCTATTAGATAGAAAAATATCTTACACATTTTGTTTCAATCCGCAAAAATTGGAGATGACCAGAATTAACCCAAAATACTCCTGGATGTTTTCTCAAGTAACATGCTAGAGTAGATTCTTTTTTTTCCTATGCAATTTTGATACATATAACTGTCATCATCAATGTTCCCTATTCATAATGTTGATCCCAAGTATTGAGCTTATGAGAGTGTACCAGGGCTTTGAACTCTAAACCAAACTCTTGAATTTAGACTAATCAATTACACCTCAAAATCTACCTTTTGGACTATGAGTCTAAAATTGAAAAACTAAATCTGCATCTTGAATTCACATTTCAAGTCTGACAACGACACACATCTACATTTGAAACTTGACCTGCAAACTCGAACTCTAAACTATGTGAACCTATTTATGCAAACTGAACCACTTTGAATTGCTTTGAAATGGGTTCAAAGAGGTTCAAGAACCTATACCGAAAGTTTAGACACTGGGGTCTATATGGGTACCAACATGGGCTCTAACTGTGGGACTATTTTTGGCACAAAAATAGAGAACTCCAACAATCTTTGGGAAAAGAATAGTGCCTAGCATCCATTGGGCAGAAGAGTCACCAAGGAAAGAAAAACTGGGAGTTGCTTGCATAAGGGCGGACGGGGGTAGGGCAAAGCCAACCAGCCAAAACTGAAACTACCAGCAAGCGCGAAGCTTGCACATTATTCAAATTGAAACTACTTCACACCAAAAGAATATTTAAAATACATACAAAGGTAGGAAAAGAACCTACCACAGAAGCCAGAAGTAAGAAAAAGTCATGTGAATCCATTTACTGGCTGGAAGAAGTAGGAGCCTTTCCACAACAGCAAATCATGTCTCAACAGAGTAGCTCCAAACCATTGCCCACTAGCGACTCCTTAAATGTTGAATCTCAAGCTAAAGGCACATATAAATATGTTGACCAAGCATTCCTTCCCAAAAAGCCATAATTCATCATAGCATTCTTTTTCCCCCAAAGATTGATCTTCAACATCCATCAAGCCAGATTTCAATTCAAACTGAAAAAAATGAAATGTAGAAACCTCTCCAAGAAAGGGTGCACAAAATCAAGAAATGCTATCATCAAGACTCACCCTTTGTGTATGGCTTTTAGTATCATGGTCAGTCTGCAGAAAGAGAGATGCTTCATCAAACATAGGATCAATTCTCGAGTATGTATTCTCTTCATCTCTTTCAAAAATCAAACTATGATCGAGCCTGCAATGCATTCTATCTGAGCCATTCTAAGAGGAGCCTTCTAGTTGAAGAGATGACAAGAAGCTTCCCATGATTTCTTCTTCTTCACTAAGAAGAACATTGTTCCATATTTCAATCGAGGTTTCTACAAACTGAAAGTTAACTTCAAAATTTCTTTCCTCTATAGGAGTTTCATCATGAGGAGATTTTCCAACATACAGCTTTACTTTATCATCACCATAAATTTTATCTTTAAATGGACAAGATGTTTCAATGGGCTGACCACCAATTTCACAATAGGACAGATTACTTTCAGCCTTCTCATTAAAAACAAAAGATTCAAACTTCGGTAACATGTCATTGTCAAATTTTTCACAAATAGGAGCTTTCACAACAATATGACTATCATCACTTTCAAATCTGAAACTCTCTAAATCCGGAGAGAAAAAGAATTCAGATGCACCTTTATCACCTTTATCCATGGGTTCTTGAGTGCCATCATGATCACCAAAAATTGCATAATTGCGAGAGATGAAGTAAGATGATATTACTGGAGGCTCTTCATCATCAACTGTCAGCTCTTCTTTCAGCCTTGCCACCCTTCTTTCATACTCCTCTAGATCCTTGAGTTTGTGGAAACATGCACAGAGACTTCTCCAATAAAGAGTGCTTACATGATCATCTTCCAGACTGATATTTTCTATGATAGCCTGGGAGATACTTTCTTTGAAACTGTGCAAGAACTCGCTAAGCACTTTGTCACGCATTGGATAGATTTCCATAAGAGTAGGATTAGGCCTTTTCTTGATCATGATTTTTACAATCGGCATGGTCATTAATAGAGTTGCCAATCCTGTAAATACCAATGTATTTTAAAGAAAAACTAAGGAAATCAATTTAGCACTGATTCTTCAATTCCATTCCCCAGTAGAGTCACCAAAAATATGTTGGTAAATAGATTTGTCTTCTCAAAATACCTGCACAAAATAACCCTAAAAATCCCAAACAAGAAGACTCAACTAGCACCAACAGTTGGGTCACTTCGTTATTGAAGAGCGTAAGCACCCTCTGAATTATCTGGGTACAGCTCCTTGTGTAAGATTTACAATGAATTAACTAAACTATAATTGGTAATGCTTTTAACCTAAACGCAATAAATGTTTACAAACATCTATCAGTAAACATGAGATAGATGTGAAGAGACTAAACAAATGAAAATAGAGAATAAATGGTACAAAGACCATTTATCTGACCCTAACACTACAAGAAACACAAAAAGAAAAAGATGCATCAACTCTTCCAAATACATAAATATCTTTGGCTCAAAGTCCAAATGATAAATACATTCTTGATTAAGTGAAATAGAATAACTTTCAAATGAAGTTGAATTAATTCATAGATTAATATCAACAACAAAGCAAGCATCTGGACTCAAAGATCCAGTACACAAAAACTTTATTCCTCTGAATTTACAAAAAGATGCTACAGATCCTCTGTTTCTGCATTCACAAATCATCGAAAGAAAAACATGCCCCTCCCTGCCACTACCAAATGAAAATAAAAACTAACACCCCCCTGTAGCTCAAAGTCTCCAAGGTAAGTGGAATCCAAAACCCTTAAACCCATGTTTTTGTGGCATATTTATGTCTTCCTTTTCGATCGGTTTCTTTCCAGTTTCATAATAGACTTTTTATTATCCCTTCGAGACATCTCTATTATCACTCTCATCTTTAATGTTTCAAACATATTCAACTTACACCAATAATAAAAGGATTTCAACAAATTTTGAAATGAAGTCCACATGTCTCTTGGATAGATGAGGACACGTTGGGCCCTGTCTATAGCTGTGTCAAAACCAAAGGATTTTTCAATGATAGCAATATCATCATCAATAGTTTTAGGTATCCCTGCAACTGCAACTTTCAAGCCACATTTCTAAATTTCCTCATAATTAACAACTACTCCTCTTTGAATTCCATCATCTCCAATTATATAGGCCCGAATAACGCCACGGTCTTCAAGACTTTCAATGACCTTTGATGTTTCATGACCACCTTAGGTGTTGAAGAAATAGTATTACAAGTATAAAATCCTCTATATCTAGCCTCAATGTCGATGATATCTTTAGCCTCATACATATACCATAGTCCACATACAATTTCTTGAATGATAGTATACAGCCCCGGGCATAATCCACCACATGTCACTACATAGCTACCCATTTCATCTGATTGGCAAAACACCTTTTCACGTGGCCCTGGTCGACAAAAATGAAGTCCTCTAGAACTGTTTATATGAACAACATTATCCTTTGCAACCATATTGTCAGGATCAACAAAGTATTTCTTAGAGATATGACTAGATTGCATCATTTCTGGCTCTCCAAGTGGCTACACGGGCTTCCAAAATAGTTGATGTACTTGGTTCTGAACTTCTATTCTTCTGTTATCTTGGATCATTCTCTTTCTCTTCCCATTTACTTTCCCATGCTGAAATATTAACTTTGCCAAGTTTTTCACCTAGAGCAATTATCTCTTGTCTAGTCCTTTCAAGCAATTCTTTTTCAGATAATTCATGTACATTTACTTTTCCTTGATAATATAATTCATTGTCAGTCCCATCCATTGGGAAAGGATGCTGGTGTAGTTCTTCCAGAGGTTGATGGTCGGGAAGAAATAGGACTCCACCCTGTAGGTGATGTTGCTCCGACAGGAGTCCCTATCCTTGAAGGCTCTTGGCTAGCAATGGGAGTCATCTCTATTCTCATATCCTTCATGGAAAATAACCAAACAATAGAAGGAGGTGCAGCATATGATGGAGGAATATGCTATGTGAAGGAATGACCATTCTTGTTAAATTCAATAGCTGGATCTGCGATGGGTTTTTCAATGCGAAGTGAGGGCTTCAGCAGTGCCTTACCATCTCCCTTTAATGTGCACAATTCCTGTTATAATTGACAGCCCCAAAGGGTATGACCTCCACTCATCTTGATTCATGCTACTGTAACATTAGAAGCTTTACAGGAGTGTGATACATCACCCTCGATTGTGTCTTCACTTTCAAGGTACTTTATTAAAATGATATTCGGTGTCGTTGTATACTACCGAGCCCCACGTTTTTCCTCATGGGTGGCTTGAAGCATTCATACTTTTTCTGCCAGTATGCCAAACATCTCAAGGCTATGATTTTAATAAATCTATGAGAAAGGCAGAGTCTCTTCCTGTAGATACATGGTTGTTTTAGAAACCCGATTGTTCAAGGACTTTCTCCATCCAAATAGTCATCACCAATCTTTGTTCTTTCATATATTTCATATCATCCCATTACCATCATAGAGTATTGTACAATCAATTTTGTATCTCTAGCATTGACCTCTGTTCATCGAGGATGCAACAAGGACTTATAATCGGGATATTGAATCAAGTAGTGCACTTTTGTACTCCTCCCTAGTGAAGTCTCCTGATTCTAGCATGGCTAAAGCTATTAGATAGAAAAATATCTTACACATTTTGTTTCAATCTGCACAAATTGGAGATGACCAAAATCAACCCAAAATACTCCTGGATGTTTTCTCAAGTAACATGCTAGAGTAGATTCTTGTTTTTCCTATGCAATTTTGATACATATAACTATCATCATCAATGTTCCCTGTTCATAATGTCGATCCCAAGTATTGAGCTTATGAGAGTGTACTGGGGCTTTGAACTCTAAACCAAACTCTTGAATTCAGACTGATCAATTACACCTCAAAATATGCCTTTTGGACTATGAGTCTAAAATTAAAAAATTGAATCTACATCTTGAATTCACATTTCAAGTCTGACAACAACACACATCTGCATTTGAAACTTGACCTTCAAACTTGAACTCTGAATTATGTGAACCTGGTTATGCAAACTGAATCACTTTGAATTGCTTTGAAATGGGTTCAAAGAGGTTCAAGAACCTATACCAAAAGTTTAAACACTGGGGTCTATATGGGTACCAACACAATGCCAGTAATCTAGTTTTCACTGCCGAGACTAAACAACCATGCCCTCATACAGATATGCGTATGGCCATCCAAGATCTCTCTATCAGGTAGCTTTTGGTCTCAACATAGGAGTGTTCTCCCATGTCCATAACTATAACAAAATCACTCCAGAAGACAATGAAGCACTACCCCTATAAACTACATGATTCAACTTATGATATAACTACGCTAGTAAGTAGGAACCCCAATCAAATCTATGAGGATTTGCAATCATATCCTCAATGATGTGACCCCAACCAATTGAAAAACCATGACCGCGATGATCTGGTAATAGAACTCCACCAATAAATGTACCCAAAACTGCAAGAAAAGTAGGAAAAGAAGCAAATTGTGCCCGAGTGATACTCTCATCCCCAATCGTCTGATCTCCAAAAAATCATCTACATGTCATAATAAACCTATTCTCCATGAGTCTGGATCTGCAGCAATCTATACATGTCCTCAGGTGTAATTTCCATCTCTCCCATGGGCATATGGAAGGTAGTATGGTTAGAGTTCCATCGATCTTCCATAGTTGTGAGAAGTCCATTGTTCATCTAGAAGCGAGGAAGCTCTAGGAGATAAAATAACCTGCATCTACCAATAATGCATCTCTCATGTCTTGACAACTGATATATCATGTCATTAAGCCAAGCTATGACACTCCAGACATATAACTTCCAGAACATAACCTATTTTTTGAAAATCAAGTGGATTCGATTAGTATCATCATCTAAGTGGATTATTCTACATCAATTTATCATCAAATCAACCTATCGCTCTTTTTGAGCAACATCAATTATTTTTCCTAACTCTATATCATGAGAAGGGAAAATACATCGGTTTATCCTATCCTATCAATTATATTGATATAATCAAACATCCAGTTAACCAATCATTGTAACATCCTAAACATTTGGTTTCATTACTAAATCTAACTTGCTTATCTTTGTTATCAATTTGGTATTCGATCTATTAAAGACACTCACAAATGATTAATTTTTTCCTTCTTTACACGTAGGCATAATTTTGCATGTGTGTGTACAATTTTAAAGGGTGTACATGTCATTTCAAGTTACACGTAACTTTACCTATCATATGCGGTATTTCATCATTCATAGGCTTAACATGGCCTAGTATGCGATACTTTGCAGCATACGCAT
The DNA here is from genome assembly GCA_018584345.1 of Thuja plicata. NCBI lineage: Eukaryota > Viridiplantae > Streptophyta > Pinopsida > Cupressales > Cupressaceae > Thuja > Thuja plicata. Next base: position 4,340,120 of record MU225084.1, on the reverse strand, counting down.
GAATTAATCACTTGTACACGTAACTTAAATCTAGGGTTTTGGCTAGGGTTTATATGTGTAACTTCATTCTTACTATGCGTGACTTGGGACTTTTCCTATGCGACATTTTTCTAGTTTCTACACGTTGCTTCACTACATGGACGTGTCACTTTACCTATCTACACGCGACCTAACATCATATTACGCATAACTTGACTCAAAATTGCAAAAAAAAACCCTAACTAGGCGTGAAAACATATTAAATGCAATAAATGATGTAAAAAATGTTGGAGGATGTCAAAATCATTGATCGAAGGTCCATAGTCCGCTGGTCTCTAGAATCTGCACCCTCTCTCGAACAAATGCTCACGTATTGGGACCACCATCGTCGTAATCTCACAAAGTCTCGGAGCTAAATTGGAAGGTCAAAAGTGAGAATGAATAGTAAAAATGAACTTTTTATTTCTATTTATACCTTTTTAGACCTAATTTTGATGATATTTTTATCCTTTTTAACTTTAAAAGTGACATTTTTCACCATCGGGGCATATTGTGATCAATTTATTATCTAGTTTTCAGAAATAAAAACATAATTGACCTAACTATTTCATTCATCAATATATTTTTGCCTCTACTATCAATTCCATTTTCATTTATGAGGGGGCATCATATGGTCAAAACATTGTTGTTATTACACGTTTGCAATTTCAAACAAAATCTGGGGCACTAAAATTTCAAATTGCTATCAGTGGGGCATGTTCATCAATTTTTCACATCGAGGTTTTTTCATCATCAAGTTTCACATTAGATTTACATCAGTTTCATATCAGGTTTCACATCATTTTTTTGCATCAAACATTGTTGTATCAGATATCAATCAATCAGATCAGATCAGGACATCAATTTTCTTTGAACCAATGTGCTTCGTGTATCAATTCAAAGAGGGGCATTTGTAGACACCTAAATTTGGTAAGGTATATTTTAATCAATCAGAAGGCAATTTTATCACATCAAATGGATTAATTCAATCAAAAGGGACTAAATCACATTAAATCAAAGGAGCAATTAATAAATATATTGATTAATTAAATATAAGCCTAAAAGGAATAAATCAAAGCTATATAATTGATTTAATCAATTAATTGTATAGTTTAAATCAAAAATCAAAATCAACCTATTCCCTGACATGGCTAATTGAATTAATTGACTTTAATTGATTAAATCCTAATTTATTTCAACAAAGGGGATGAGAATTTGAATACCCAATGAGAATCAATGATTGAAAGCACATGGATCACTCCAAATTTTGCAATCTTGATCACTCATTTTAATCTTTAAAATCCTCACCACTCAAATTGTCTTTTTGTCCCAACCTTTGAAACCACCATTTAAATGGTCTCCCCATTTGAAACCATTTGAAATCCTTCAACTCAACCAAGATTTGATTATGATCAACTTAACTCTACCCCCTACCCTTGGAAAATCCTATAAATAGTAATCATTTTGAGAGCATTAGGGATCCTAGACATTCATGAGAAATTGCATCTACACTATAGAGAATTTTATCAAGAGCATAGCATAATTGAGCATAATTTATGTTGGAATTATATTGAAATGATGTACTAAGAGGGGAGGGGTGAATCGGTACCTCTAAAACTTTTCTTGGTTAGCCCATTAACCCTTAATCATCAGTTTGTAAATTATCTTATCTAACTGTTCATCTTTCTTTATGTATATGCAA
>MU225084.1:4314907-4337722 GCA_018584345.1 Thuja plicata | reverse complement strand
TACATAAAGCTTTCTTGACCCTCAAGTTATGATTTAAAACAAATTAAAACTCTATAAATAGAATTACAATGCTTTATCTGACGTGTAAAACTCAGATCCACTTTTTGTGGGTTCTCTAACTGACTATCGGTTCTGACGGTCAGTTTTCTTTGCCGTCGATGTTCCTTTCTTGAACTGTTCATCGGGTATGCCTTTTTTGTGCTCTTTCAGTTTTGTTCTCAAAACTTGTATCATCGGTGATGATCTCTATGTTATGTTATTGACCCTTTGGTGATGTCCTATTCACTTCGTCAGTGCAACACTTGCCAGTGTTCTCCGGTTAATTGCATACTTAGCATTTTTGTGTGACACTGTGATCTATCGGGTATGTTTTTTGTCTATTGGTAATGCTTTTGGTCCATTGGTAATGCTTGTAGTCCTCTGGTAATGCTTGTACCAAAGATCTATGTCAATTTTTTTCACTAAGTGTACTAATGGAAAAATAATGTCATCAATCTCCCCCTTTGACATTAGTATCAAAAACATGATATGTGCAACATACTGAATGTATTAGTATGTACACCTATGTATACTCCTTCCTTAGTCATTTTAATGACTCCCCCTATGTATATGCTGGTAAGTGTAAGTATATATACATATGTACTCTCCTTTTTTTTGATATAATGTACATAGCTATCTTTATTTTGTAGATACAATATACATGTCTTGTCTATTCCTCCTTTTTTGATAATAAAGGCAAAGGTACTTACAACTTGTCAAAAAAATGAGAATGTGAGGACTTGGTCTCCTCCGTCATCTTTTCCCATTTATCCTTCAGCATTTCTAGAGCCATGTGCTCAAGTGATATCCTTACATCTATATCATAGATGTTGTCTACTACAGACATCTCAGGGGTTGCAATAAGGTTTCTTGCTTCAGAAATATGTTGTTGTAGAATAGTAAGATTAGGCAATATGTGTGCTTGTAGCTCTGTAATCTCACCTCTTATTTGTGTTTCAGCATCCCATATCTCTTGCCTTAGCCTGTTATCCTTAATGACTATGTCATGATGCGCCTTGATACTTTCTATATTTGGGGTTAGGCTTTGTGTACTTGTTGTAAGATTAGAATCTATCTCTTCTAATTTGTCACTATTTTCCTTTGTAAACTTTTCAAGCGTGCACATCTTTTGAACTAAGGTAATTGCCTCAGCAATCATAGGCTCTAATTGATTAGTTAGTTCAGAGAGCTTTACCTTGTTCACCACCACTTCTTGGCTGATTTTATCAATTAACTTGTATTGATACTTCTTCTCTACTTGTTCTTCCATAGCTTGTTCTGAATCTATATTCTGATCTATGATTGTGTCAGTGAGAATAGCTATTTGTTCCTTAACTATAGCATTTTGTTCCAGTTTCACCTCAGGAACAAGTTGTTGTAGTATGTCTCTTGCTTTTTCAAGTGCCATTATTTCCCTATGTTATTGTATCATTTTATTTTGAATGGCTTTTCATTGACATAGCACTCCAAACTCTTGAAGTTTATCACTATCCAAAGTAGTGATATTCCAGTTTGGGACTTCTATTACTTCATCCAATGTAACAGCAAAGATGTCTTTCTTCAATTTTTTCTTCTTCTTCTTCTTTGGCTGGGTGGGAGATTGATGTACTACCATTTGTAAGGCTTGAGATTGGGTGGACCTAGTAGGTGAGGGTCAAGAAGATGAAGCATCCTTTTGTATCTGTTTTGAGTCCACCGGCTGGTTTGGTGAAGATGTCTCGTCATTTTCCTTAGGTGTATCAATAAATATATCTTCTTTGAGTTTTTTGCCTTCATCCTACTTGACTCCTTCACTTTTATCTTTTTCTTCACCCTTTCTCATGGTATCCTCAGTTTTGGTATCTACCTCTTTGTTTTGATCTTTCAACACTTATTGTTGGTTGGCAGTTGCATCCTTCAACTAGTATATGTATCCTTGTGAGTGTTGGATGCATCTTTGTTTTCATTGGTACCCATATCCTTGGGTATATCATCATCTTTCTTAGATGATTTGTCCTAACTTGATTGAATATCAATAGAATATATTAATATACTCATATTGGATGGTGTATTGATTATTTCAGTGTCAATAGTTGTATCTTGTCCATCAATATTTCCCTTTGCAATATTTATGTCTTCATCCTTTTGTACTTCTATTGTAGGTTCTTGTCCTGTAGTGGTATTAACAATGTTTTCTAGCCACGATTCATCATTTATATCATCATCTAAGTTACCTTTTATTGTTAACTCTTCTTTGGTAACTTCTTCATCCTCTAAGCTGATGTGGATGGGTCTTATTGGTACTTGATTGTTCTCACTGTATTTAGGCCATTCTTCATCTATAATATTGATCTGTTTCTAGCCTGTTATTTGGGCTTCTTCACTATCTAACTCAGCTTGTGAGTTATCTCCCTGAGTGATAGTTTCCTTCTCATCACTGCTCTCCTTAGCAGGATTGAGTATCTTGCTCCACTTATCATGAGCTTCTTTCTCTAGTTCTATGAACTTCTCTTCAAGAAATTTATAAGCTCTCATCTTGGGTAAGAAATTTTTATCATATTTCTCCATGATTTCATTAATTTCTTCCCTTTTGAATCAGGAGGCATAAGAGAAATAAGTACTCTTTCTCTTATCCTCTTCTCCTCATGTAGTGCAAATGTGAACCTAGAAGATAATCTAATTAACAGTTCTTGAGATACATCATGGGTAGTGAACTAAAGTGGGACATAATAATGTCTGCACATTTTAGCTATAATAGAATCTTCAATTTTATTTTGTTCTACTGAATCCCATCTCAACCATTTCCTAATCTTAGGATGTCTAATAGATGATGCTTTAGAAATGTACTTACATATTTCATCAATATTTTCAGTGGTTGATGTTGCCTTTGTTGTTTCCTTTGCTTGTTTGATTGCAGTTTCAAGCTCATCCATAGATGTGTCCTCTAAATCCTCAATTGCCTGAACAAAATTTCTCCTTTTGATAGGTTTCCTGACTGGTTGTTTTGCCTTTGATGTTTCAGGTTTCCTTTTATAGACCTTTCCTTTTACCATGGGAGAAGGAGTTGCATCCTTTGATCTCTAACTCCTTGTTCTTGATTTCTTAAGTGGAGGAGGAGGTGGTGAACCAAACTCCTCTTCCTCTTATTCATTTTTCTTTTTTGTGTCACCGATGGGTAGCTGGTCCTTGGTGATTTCCTCCTTACCCTCTTGTTCCTCTTCACCTTCCTTTTCTTCTTCACCTTCAAAAGATATATTCAAGTGCTTTTTCAAGTTCTTCACCATTCTACCTGACTATTTTACAGCTTTATTGATAACAAGATCTATTTTAATCTTTTGTTTGGCCTCTTCATAGGTGCCAAATCTTGGTTGCTTGTTGTCCACTGGATCATTTAATAGTGCCTCAATGCACTCCTTGGCTAGTTATGCCTTGATTTCACATTCTAACCATGTGAGCCATGACTTCCTAGGTACTACTGCTTGTATGTATGTGAAGTCAGTATCTACCATGAAACATATGTTCTCTTTATGTTCCTCTATCAGATTTTTAGAAATTCTTGTTTTGGCTTGTAGCATTTCCTTAATAGTTTTGAAATACTCATGCATAACATTATCAAAATCTGTTCCTAGTGATTCTATGAATTCACCTATCTAAATGGTTATGGGCCTGCTTGTGTCCCATACAACTTTTCCTATGGAAGGAAAGTATTCTTCAAAGTAAAAGAATATGCACATTATGAGGGAACCAAACTTACAAGTGTTTGTCCTTGAAGATCTTATTGTGAACATGTTCTCCTCCAGTTGATGTAACAGGATCTTTGCAAGATCCATCTTCTTTCCCTGTTTGATAATCTTGTATGTTGTGCTCATAGCAGTACTAGATATGTTGTTCATTTTTCTTGCCTGGAAGATTTTGTATCCAACAACACATGCTCCAAACTTCAGCTCTACGTCGATAATGGTGTTGACCTTTAGTGCTCTTTTATCCGATTTAGCACTAGTCAATTTTTCCACTGCTGCCAGGGATGGGTGCTTGTGAGCTTGTGGTTCATCGGGTGTAGGATAACCAGTAACCATGTGAATAACATCCTTAGTTATTGGTTTTGTCTTATTAAGAAATAAATTCTTGTTGTACATTCTGCTAAGAACAATCTTTATCCACTCTATTTTGAAGACCTTGGGAAAATGTAGTGCATTCGTGAGTCCCTTTACTTCCATATGTTTATGCTCTTCTTTGAGCTTTCCAGCATCATCACATAGTTCCTTGTAGGCATTATCTAGGTCTAGATATCCTATTTCTAAAATCTTGCACAGAATATAAGACCTTACGTGCTCTACCAATAAAACCCTAGGTGGGATTATGGAGAATGCTCTAGAATCATCAGGTTGTGAAGAAATTTCTGGGTGTAGCTTGAACTTGGGTTCATCACAAGAGCCTCTGCTGACAAGCTTGAAATATTTCACCTTGTTTTCCTTAATCTTCTCAACTCTAGAAGTCCATGCCATCACGTTGCAAAAATTTAGGGATTTTCACAAATAAAATAGTGCGGTCGGTGAGTGTGATTACTTACGGGTTCTTTGTGCTTGCCTGTGAATGTGAATTATTTTGATTCAAATTGATTCTTGTTGGGTCTCTCTCCAAATTTCTCTGAAATCGCTCTGCTCAAAAATCGCAGGTGCAAAAATGAGTTTACCCTTCGGGATTTTATAACCTTTTTGTACCCTAATTTGTCATTAATTCTTACCAACTCATCGGTATATAAAGACTGAGTTCATCGGTAGATACATTCATAACATCTTTGGTGTCTATACAAATCATCGGTGTAGCTAGTAGCTTTGGTGACTTCACCAATGATTGTCAATTTATACTTAGCTTGTGTAATGACTGATACATTCTGGTAAGTAGTGCAAACTCTTATATGTGTGTTCACTAATACAAATTATGCCCAATAACCGATGGTTTCTTTTCAATAGTTTAGCAAATAACAATATATTGCATCTTTATTCATGCTAATATTACAATATGAACTATGTGTAATGGAACCAGTGTATAATGTAAATTTTTATAATGCAGTTCCATACATACTTGTGCATTCTAGTTGGATGTAGTGATGTCACCAGATCCATTGGATGGGGTGTCACCATGTGCATTGCTTGTTCCAGCACCTTCAATGTTTGTGGATTTTACCCACATCTTGTTTCTCATTCTCTTGATGTCATCAATGGTATTTCCATTGGGATGTGTACTTGTGTCTGTCAGTCGGTCTTTGCAATCTTTTATCACATGTCCAACCTTATGGCAATGTAAACATGCCATACCTGTATTTGTCCAATCTCTTGACCTTCTGGTCCACTTTCTCATATAATTGGCAGCAATATGACCATACCTTCCACATGCTTTGTAGTTTACCCATGTGTTATGGTCCCAAACATATGAGTTACATACTCTTGTTGGTTTTTGGCTATTATCAATTTCTTTTGGTGTCCGGGCCTTGTTGTTCTTTTTCCAGCACTCCTCATGTGTATGCCCATTCATCTTGCAGGTAGGATAGTACTTGTCCATGTAGGTTTTCCTATTTGGATTTGTTACTTTGGATATGCATTCATATGCCTTGTGTCCTTTCTTTTGACATTTATAACAATTACCAATGAAATTAGATTATACTTGAGAAATGCCTTTCATTTTGCTTCTGCAAATGTTTGAAGTGTGGCATGGTTTTCCACAGTGATTGCATGACAACTTCTTGGATCTTGGGGTTGTGAAAGCATTCCTTTTATTTGGTTGATTTGAAGATTCACCATTTTCATTGTACCCTAATCCTTTGTAGTTGTTGACTCTTCTCTGTCCATCAAGAAAATCATCCATTCTTTTGTTTCTTTCTTCAACCTTTTTGATCAATTCATTGTGTTGAATCTTGACTTTGATTTCATGCTTCAATTTTTCATTCTCTTCTCTTAGCTCACCGATGATCTATATTCTTTCAATGATTTTTGTGTTTAATCTATTTTCTTCTTGACTCATAAGTATAATCTGGTTGGTAACCTCATGGTGATGCTCAGTTAGTCTTTGAATCTCTGATTCTTTCTCTAGCAGCTTCTCTGTTATTTTCCTCCTATCGTCAATGGCTAGTGTTCTTTCATTTTCAGATTTTCTTGCATCATTCGTGACATCAATCATCTTCACCATTTGATTCTCTTGACCAATTTGCAGCATCTTGATTTGCTCTGTCAGATGTAGATTGACCTCTTGTAGACTTGTGATTTCTTCTACTGATGCATCTGAAGCTTTGCTTGATGTTGATGATTCTTCTATATCAAAGTAATCTTGTATTTCTAATTCTTTGTAGTCTTTCTCATTCAGCCTAGTTGACATAATCTTTCTTTCATCAAGAATTTTTATTAAGTTGATTCTCACCTCTTTATACTGCTCATAGTTAATTTGCATCTGTAATTGCTCATTCTCAATAGTCTTGTCCATTCTATACTTCTCCATTTTTTCTGATCTTTTCTCTTAAGTCTTTAAGCTTTTCAAGAGAGAGACTTAGCTCTGATACCAATTATTGGAATTATATTGAAATGATGTACTGAGAGGGGAGGGGTGAATCAGTACCTCTAAAACTTTTCTCGGTTAGCCCATTAACCCTTAATCATCAGTTTGTAAATTATCTTATCTAATTGTTCATCTTTCTTTATGTATATGCTATCATATCATAAGTTTTTTAGTATGTAATCATAAAAGAAAAATTCATGAAAATAGATAACACATGACACAAGATATGATATCGCAGAAAACTTCTATTTGGAAGTAAAAACTACAGTGGGGATTGTTACCCACAAGACTTCACTATCTGCAGATAAGAAGGGGCCAGTTAAGGCTTACAATTGGTCACTTCTAGTGACATGCCCTATTAGGAGTATTACAATGGAGACCTGTTAAGATCTACTTCATTTGAAGCTTTAGCAACACTGTTAAGTGTGCACTCTGTTAAGAGATTTGTAAAGAACGGTTAATTCCACCTTCTACAAAAGGATTTTAGATGTGATGCACTTGTTAGAATGCAACTACATAGGTCTTTTATCTGATGATGTGTGCAATCTCCTATTGTTGATAATAGATTCAATAAAGCTTCCTATGTATGATTAATCATCTTTCCATGATTAAATAATACCTTTCTCTACTTGTCGATAGCCTCTGTGTGTTCTTGACAACTGATGTGATCTGTTTCTAAACTTTGCATGAATTCTTCCTTCTGCTCCTTAGATGCTCTTCATGGCTATCAACAATAATGAATTCATTATTCACAATTGATTGAACATCTATTTATACTAGATCTTAGCTCAATTCTTGATTCACGCTTTCGCAAGTTAACTCTAGATCCAAGGTTTACAACTTGACCTTGATCTTTAGTTAGATATGTTTTAGATCCATTAGGATGCTTTAAAACATTTACATAAATCTTGCTTGACACTCAAGTTATGATTTAAAACAAATTAAAACTCTATAAATAGAATTACAATGCTTTATCTGACGTGTAAAACTCAAATCCACTTTTTGCGGGTTCTCTAACTAACTGTCAGTTCTGACAGTCGATTTTCTTTATCGTCGGTGCTCCTTTCTTGAATTTTTCATTGGGTATGCCTTTTCTGTGCTCTGTCAGTTTTTTTCTCAAAACTTGTATCATTGGTGATGATCTCTGTGTTATGTTATTGACCCTTCGGTGATGTCCTTTTCACTTCGTCAGTGCAACACTTGCCAGTGTTCGTCAGTCAATTCCATACTTAGCATTTTCACGCAACACTATGATCTATCGGGTATGCTTGTTGTCTGCTGGTAATGCTTGTGGTCCACTGGTAATTCTTGCAGTCCGCCGGTAATTCTTTTACCGAAGATCTCTGTCAATGTTTTTCACTAAGTGTACTAATGGCAAAATAATGTCATCAAATTTGAGCATAATTGAATCAAATTGCATTACAATTTGATATTTGTGAGCTAGATTAGGCATCGTCACACATCAATTCTCATTCTAGGACTGACACTAATTGAGATTAAGACTGGAGATTCTTTAGCATGCTTAGTTAGAGAGTCATGGAATGTTAAATGTTATTTTGTCAATTCTTTAGATTAAATTGTACTTTTGTTTCTATAGAATTGATAGATTTCACCCTAATTTCATGAAGGTATAGTTTATGTATACACAAAGGTAACTAATGCAAAATATAACCTTTGGTGTCAGAGATGTAAAACACCTTTAATATGCAACCAATAGCTAGCCATGATAGCAGAATGGTAAGAAGGGATGATAGCCATATTATGTTCAAACGCCTGCAGTGTATTTATGAATATACATGGGTAAAATTCTAGATGTTTGGCAGATTGGGTGATGCTGAAAAATGCAAACCATCAATATTTAATGTAATCAATGTAACGTATGGGCATAGGAAGTAATACAATAAATGTAATGTGATCAACATGTAATGCAGAGCAATATGGAAGCACATTTCATAAATGATTGTATTAAAGATAAGGTGTGCTAGTTGTTTAGCAAAAGAGGATTCAAAAAAATCCCATTTACTATGTGTCCTATCGGGCGTGTGTTCTACCGGGTGTGTCAGATGGAGATGCAAAAATCTAATCAGAAATCTTATGGAGTCAAGATTCAAACAGATTTCACATCCAAAAATGAAGTACTTGCAAGAAACAATACATGCACAACTAAGATAAATAAAACGCACACATGCATTAGCACGAATTTGCCTTCATTGCCCTCCTATCTGTCAAGGGCTTGTGTTTAGAAATGGTTTTCTCTCAAAAGCACACACAAGCTGCTATGAAAGAATAGATATTTTAAGATGAAATAAAAAGAGACTAAAATGCAAAGCTCAATGAAAAATGCAAGATTAAACTCAAATAGAATGCAAACAAAGTGGAAATACAAGATCACCAATGGAGCTAAAATCCAAAGATTGATAAAATCACTATTTCTCTATAATGAGTGCTATGGATGAAAAATGAAAATGTATGCAAATAACGGATGCCAAAAAGATGATAAAATGTTCCTTTAAATAGATATGGGAAGAAATCCAATATCACGGTGAATGTGGGATAAATGGAAAATAGTGGTAAAGGGGGTATAAGTGGTGAATGATAAATGGTAAGTGGTTAATGGGAGATGGTAAGTGGGTTTTATTTAAAGATATTTTTATTTAGAATAAGTGGAGAATGGCATATTTATTTAAATGAATTGGTGGATAATAATAATAGAATATGTATATTATTTTAATGATTTAATAAGATGAATGGAGAAATAGGATAATGAAATAATGATAATATAGTGAATAATAGGAATGAGTGATGGATTAATGAATTGACCTAATTAATGGAGGAAAATTGAAATTGATAAGAGGACATTTTTATGTGTCTACTGTAACCACCTAGATTTTTTCTGCTCTGACCATAGACCCTATTTTCCCTAAGTGTGATCATACCCCCAATTATGCCCAGACAACTCTTCAATCGACTGACATAATTAATTCGAATCAGATTTAATCTCCTAAGTGATCTAATCACTAAATTACATTAATCACTTTAGCCAATCCAATCAAACCAATTCAATTCAATCAATTCAAATCATAACCTAGCTAAGGTAATTAATTTAAAAGTAATTAATGGAATCCTATTTATACCTCATCACTTGCAAAATCAATCCCCTAGCCTAATTGATTCAATTTGGCTATAGTCCTAATTAATTATTACAGAAAATCAAAAGCTTAAATGATTAACTAAATCCCTATTATTGAGTGAATATGTTATTACAACAATTCATTTCATTAATATTCCCCCAAACCTAACCAATCTCAAATATCCAACCCTGAGTTCAAACTCATCCCAACCCCTTCTCACATGCTAATTCTTCTTAATTAGCTAAATAACCCTAATTAGCTAATCCCCCCTCCACTCATTCTCTCTTCTCCCATCTATATCTCCTTAATCACATGTCTTAAGCCTTAAACCTAATCCTAATCTACCCTTAATCTTTTCACATTCCTAAATCTAAGATTAGGAATTCAACCCTCCCCCTAAAGTCAAAGTTGTCAGCCTTTTGACCTTAAACCCTCACCCATGCTTCTTAAACCCTCACCCATACCTCATTAATGCTTTCATAAATGAAGCATTAATGGATCTTACATATTCCTTCCACCACTCCTCATTAATGAGTCTTACACTCTCATTAATGGCATCCCTTCTAGAGTCTTCTCCCCTTCCTCCATTTCTCGTATAAATAGGATGGATTTTGAGCTCAAATGGCCCTTGATTTTGGAAAATAGATTGTTGTAATGCTCCTAATTTTCAAGAGTTGAAAGCATGGTTATAATACTCATTTTCATATAGATTTATATTGCATCATAGTTTTGATACCTTGTATTGTTATAATCTTCATTTCTAGAGCTAGAATGCATGTTTTTGAATTGTTTAGATTACTTTTCATTTGAATATTCCATTCTTAGGTTGTATTTGTCACTAGAATATGCATAATTTGAGGGCTATTATGTCATTTTTCATACTCCTCCTAGATAGGAATAAATAGATCAATTTTTGTGATTGTCATGTTTGCTAACCCCTTGTTTTCACTAATGCAATGATCTATTGAAGTGTTGTGTCTCTCTTAACAAGTACAAAATTTACACACACATCTCTGGCACCCATCGTGGGGTGAGATTGCTCGAAATTTTACCAAATTCTACTCTCTGCCCTTGACATTTTCAAAATTTGCAGGCATTTTATCTTTTCCAGGAGCAACTTATCATTTTCGGTCATTCTTTTATCATTTCCGGGAGCAACTTATCATTTCCAGTAAATCTATTATCATTTTTGGGAGTTTTATTATCGTCTGTCATTGCATTTTTGGAAGGTAAAATTTGGCCTTAAAATCATTTTTGCTATCTTATTTTTTGTTTTTGGTACGTGTTATCATTTCATGTAAAAGGAATATCATCCTAGGTGAATATTATAATTTGGGGTTAGTCTTTAATCATTTTCAAGTTGTATCATTTTGGGTCTCTAAAATAATGTTTGTCATCCAGGGGGAAGAAATACAGAGTTCTGGCATGGACAAATTTTATTTCTAACTTCCTAACATGGTTGTTTTCGTGATTTTGATCCTATTTTTAGTAGCCTAACTTATGTTTGCGTATTGTTGTCAGAGATAAAAGAGTGAAAAATAAAAAGATACTAACTTGTGGTTTTACAGATTGTTGATCCCTTATCTTGACTTCTATTCTTTTTTTTTATGCTTTCAAAACTAATGACGTTTTCTAATCTTCTACTAAACTGACTAGAGGAATATGCTCTTTTCCTTTTAAGGAAAATCAAAAACTCACAAATCATATGAGTTGAAAGGAATTTGGAGAGAATTGAACAAAGGCAAAAAAATGAAATTTCTTTTGGATCAGTAACTGAACAATCAAAGCATTAAAATTTTGTGGCTCAATGAACAAGTTCAATTGTTTAATTCAATTTGGATCAGTAAATGTACAATCAAAGCACTAAATTTGTGGGATAAATGAACAATCTCAATCATTTAATTCAATTTGGATCAGTAATTGAACAAGCAAAGCACTAAAAACGGTGGTCAATTGAACAAACGCAAATTTACTTTCAAGCATTATGTTTTCCCTAAAGTAGGAACATCTTAAATTGAGCACAACATTTCTCGAGGGAATGAACAGTTTGATTGACTCTATTTTGGGATAAAATGACATGGATTAGGAGAGTATGCTCTTCTTCTTTAGAGGAATCAGAAATCTAGATGTCCTATGCTCGCCAATCCTTTGTACGCTTATTTAATAGTAGAGGGCATGTCGGTTGAGGAAATAATCTCTTAGGAATGACCTAAGTGAGGACAGGTTTTATGCCAACCCTTCCAACTCACTATAAATAATTTCTTCCTCATAGACCAAAGCCTCAGAAGATGGAATTGGTTTTGTTCATGGAATTTTGACATCATTCCTTGAACATGCTTGGGTATGTGTAGAGCGGAGCCGCTTGAATATTTCTTGCGAGACTACACATATTTAAGTACTCATAGGGCTATATGCCTCAATTTTTCCTTGTGCAATTCTATGGGAGAAAATTTTGAACGGATTGCCCAATCATAGACAACACTTAAACTGAAATAATTCTTGATTCATCCCTGAAAGGGTGATAATCCTTGTGCAAGGAAAAAAGTAATTTCCCCAAGACACTCATCATATCGTGTCGTCACTTGTGTTTGGAGTCAGTTAATACAACATTATGAATGGATCCATTGCATTCTTGGTGATGGTTGTAGTCTAATTAGCATTTGAGTGTGTACCTAAGTCAACAAGCAAGGATTTTCATCCTCCACCTATAAAATAGGGCATAAGGATGTGTTTTGTTCACCCTTTAACAATGCAACAATGATTGACATAGCTGAAAATCATTAAAAAGATAACACCTTCAAACAAGAAACAAAATTCAAACCTTGGTCTACATGTGTTTTTCACTCACTAAAAAATCTCAAAATGCGATCTTCAAACATCATTCACTTCCAAGACAAAACTGACAACATTTGACAATAGGAACTTGCATAGTTGCCTCTCGGAGAAAGATAGTTTATTTTAGATCCCCTTTTGACTCTTTCAACTTTCCTTATTGCTTTTTCTAGTCTCACTGTGGCTATATCAAAAAAAATTTTAGACAACTACCTTGCATGTCCTATCGGACTCTTACAATCTGTCTCAATACATGTGGTCTATCCACTTTTTTACAAACAACTTGATTCCCAGCTCACTATTAAGGCATTCTAACCCTTTGACACTGGAATCATTTACTTTCACCAAAACACAAACAACGCTTCTACTTAGAAGCTTTGATGGATTTGAGATACAGATACATGGTTAACACAAGATGCAATAAGTACACCTCTAAAGGATCGAAAGTGCCTCCTAAATTGTCACACTTTCAAGGGGAAACATCTTGTAGTTCCCTACTCGATCTAGACTCTCCACAAATGGATAGAAACACACACAAATGGAGTGCATCTTTTGAAGAATATGACAATAGAAAAATCCAAAAGCATGAAGATATCGATGAAAATGAAGAATCCACATTTGAACATCCTCCATTTGGATCAGACAGTGAGGGGGATATCCCTAAAGATGAGTATGATAAACTCAAATAGAGAAAGAGGTTCCACAAGATACTAGAAAGGATAATTGATGAGGATAAAGAGAAATACTTCCTCCATTTGGCATCCATTGGCGTAAAATTATCCCTAGATTATGATGTGGAATAACTAAAAGAAAAGGAGATACTGACTCCAATTTATATTCTCGCCAAACAACTTACCTTAATGCAAATGAAACTTGTGACTCTCAAGAAAGAGAAGGCTAAACTCAAAACTAAATACTCAGTGGACTCCATTTTTCCATTTCCTTTTGAAAAGAGTATCACTATGGTTCCATTCCCTCCCAATGTGGCACAGCCAAAATATGACAAGTATACGGGAGAGACTGATCCACATGATCATGTTTGGGAATTTTGTGCTCTTAGCATAGAGTACATGCATGAACCTACTTACCTCATGTGGATTTTTCCTGGAAGTCTAGGAGGCAATGCCATGGAGTGGTTCTTGAAACTTACACCCAAGGTCAAAAATTTTGAGGAGTTGATTCAATAATTTATTCAACATTACTCCTACAACATCCAACATGATGTGACTGTGATGGCTCTATGTAATACTAAACAAAAGAATGGTGAATCATTTACACACTTCCTTCAAAGATGGAGGAAAATATTTGCACTGTACTCAAGAGCTATCCTTGAATCAAAGAAGATGGAAATCTTTGTCAATAACTTAATACCAGAATTGAACTACGCATTGCAAATGCAAGATTCCCCTAGTTTCGACAAGATGATTAAAAATGCCCTCTGTATCAAAGAATTTATGGTCAAAAAGGGGGAGATCACTCTTCAAAGTGAAAAAAAACCTAACAACTCTAACTCCAAACCTAAATGGTGGAAACAGAACAAAAATGTTGTCAATGATGGCGTAGTAGATGCATCTAATGTTGATCCTAAGCCTGAAGTATTCAATCTAACCAACAATATGCAAGCAAGCAAGGATGCCAAGGTAACGACCCCCATACCCAAAGCAAACAATGATAATAGCAAGGGCTGGACATGGATTTCAAAACCTCAAAGAGCATTCACTCCTTTGGGAGAGCCTCTCAAGACTTTTTTGAAGACACTTCTAGACAAAAAAGTTCTCACAATCCTAGATTCCAAACCATGGGCACCAACAGTCAAACCAAGGTGGTGGGATAATAATTCCTACTGTGTCTTTCATAAGAACAAAGGACACAAAACTAACAATTGCCTTAAGCTTAAACATGTTATTCAAGACCTCATTGAAGGAGGAAATATCAAAGTGGACAGACACACTACCAATGAAGATCATACAGCATTTAATAAACCATTTCCTAATTACAACAAAGGGGAAACATCTAAAGGAAAAGGTAATGAAGTAAACTACACCTACTCCAATAATGATAATGTGATCAATATGCTTGACATTAAAACTGAATCAATTAATGTGGTCACAATCAAAGGTGTTTCTTTCCAAACAAATACGGTAACTCAGAGTCAAGCATAAGTCACAATCAAAGGACCCAATTCTTCCCCAAAACCAGCATCAACGTCCAAGGTTCCTATCATTACTATTCCTAAACCAGCAACGAAACAGGTGGTTACTATTCCTGCAGAAAAGTATGACTTGGTAGACCAATTACAACAAACCTCTACCAAAATTTCCATTTTTTAGTTTCTCAAAATATCCACTGTGCATAGGGAAATCCTAGAACAAGCCTTACATACCAAAAATGTACCAAAGGACCTTGATATAGACAAATTCCAAGTGATGGTCAATCACATCTCAGTGCCACATTACCTCTCCTTTTCTGAAGAGGATGATAAGTCAATGACACATCCACATAATCAGCCCCTCCATATTGAAGTACTCATTCATAAATCCTGTGTTAGACACGTATTGATAGATGGAGGCGAGGGATTGAATATTTGTACACTTAATCTCATCAAGAAACTGGCTCTCTCAGAACAGACCATTGACTCTAGAAGCAAAATAACTATCAAAGCTTATGATGAGGAAGAAAGATCCTCTAAAGGTCTTATTGTTCTACCCATCAGAGTCAGACCAATTGAAAGGAATGTCGTATGTCAAGTTCTAGATCTACCCCTAGCATATAATATCCTATTGGGGAGACCTTGGATTCATGAAATGCAAGTTGTTCTATCTACTTACCACCAATGTATCAAGTTCCCACATAATTGGGTGGAAGTGACAATTCTTGCAAATGCTAATTATACTTGTAACAATATCAAAGCATGTAGTATGATTCCACATAACAAAGAGGTTATGGATGAGATCACTCCTGAGACTACCAAGGACATGGTTATGAAGAGTTTTGGAAAAACCTTAAAACTTGAAGAAACAGGTATGGGAGAATACAAACTGGACCTGAATCCGTCACTGACAGAACTTCTGGTATCACCAAGATCCTATGGAAAACCATCCTTGACATTCACACCTACTGCATTCAAGGAGCCAAAAATCCACAAAGAAACTAGCATGATAAAGGCATGCACATCTTCTTTAGATAACAGAGAAGAACAGGCAGTCTTGGACTAGCTTTACAAAGGAGAACCGATGGAAGCGAAGGTCAAACATGTAAAGATATCTCTAGAATAGTATGGTAAAGGATATGACTCCTCAATAAAATGGGATACAAAGGAAAGGGACCTCTAAGTGACACAGGAAGGGGACTTATTGAACCTATACACATGGAGTTCAAGAGTACTAGAGACAAAATAGGACTAGGTTTTAATACTGAATCTAACAAACCTGCTTCAAAATATAGTCCAATCTCTAACAAAGGGAGTGATGAAACAGATGAGATAGAGCTAGATTCATGGTCCTATGAAAGGTTATTACATGTTGGCATAGAGAATCCCAACTATCAAGGAGAGCGCTATGTACCAAGATTTGAGGTACCACAAGATCTTCACACCCCTTTGTTAACACAACCAACTATTCCAGAAGTAGGAGACATAACAACAGCTAATCCAAAGATATCATTGATAGAAATAGTTACTCAAGACACACCTCAAAAATAGGATTTACATCCTGACTAGGGGTAGTTAGTGACAATCACACATGTCCTTGATCTACCACACTTTGATCCATGGATAGCTAACCAAGTACACCAGATAACTATTGCTAAATACTTAAACAGATCTGATGACAAAATCACTGACTCTCATGATTATGAATGGGATGAGCTATCTATCACCGCATAAGACATTGAAATAGATACAATTCACATGTTTGCATCTCCCTTGGCACCTTGTGAACATTCTAACACTACTCCCAATAACATTGATATTCTTGAAGAAGAGGAAGAGTTCCTTCTCCCTGTCATTGATGGAGAGACTGGTGCTTTCGTAAGTCTAGAAGGAGTTTAGAGGAAAAAAGAAAGAAGCCTCCTTTTATGGAGAGATGAAGATGTCAGTTCCACTAACGAGTCACTAGAGTTTGGTTCGCATATAACTAACAATAACCCTTTTTATGATGATATAACTCTTATTGATCTAAACATTGAAGAAATTGACTTAACAGAATATGTCATGTCAGTTAATAGTCTTGACGCTAACGCGATGTTGTCCTTTACAAAGTCTGACTCCCTGTCCCTAATAAACCCAGATCTAATTGATTGGACTAATATAGACTCTACTCTTGTTCTCAACTTCTCCAATGACTATGCCTTGGCCTGCTATCTCAATGCTTGTGAACCTTACCCTTCTTCGACCAATGCAAGGATCGTGAACATGTTAGAGGAGGATATCAAGTTTCTCAGTCAAAATTTTAAAAATAACAATAAAAAGGGAACTGATGGTGAAAACCATGTTGTGGCAGTGTCAGATCCTAAATTAGTAAAAACAAAAGACATATCCAATGGGGAAAACCTCTCAAAGGCACCAAAAGATAAGATTCTTGATGTCCTCCCTGAGCACTTTCAGGAAAGATCTTTAGTTCTGATAGAACCAACACAGCCAGTTAATTTGGGCACACCTGAAAATCCTCAAATAGTACACCTAGCACAATCTTTGTCAGAAGAGGAGAAGACATAGTTTACAGAGTTCCTAAGGGAAAAGAAGATCAACTTTGCATGGTCTTATATGGATATGCCTGGACTAGATCCTAATCTAATCATGCACCACTTATCTATAGCTCCCGAGATCAAGCCCGTGAAACAAAAACTTAGAAAGATGCATCCTCATGTTGCATTTCTAGTAAAAGAGGAGCTAGAGAAATTCCTAAAATCTGGATTCATCAGAGTCATTGCTTATGCAGGATGGATCTCCAATGTGGTGCCAGTGTTTAAATCTGATAAATCTATCAAGATATGTACAGACTTTAGAGACTTAAACAAGGCATGTCCTAAGGATGACTTCCCACTACCTAATATTGATATGATCATAGACCTCACAATAGGCTACCAACTGTATTCATTAATGGATGGTTTCTCAGGCTATAATCAAATAATAATTGCCCCCAAGGATCAAGATAAGACTGAATTTACATGCACATGGGGCACATTTTGATGGAACATCATGCCATTTGGGTTAAAGAATTTCGGTGCCACATATCAAAGAGCAATGACTACTATATTCCATGATATGATGCACAAAAACATGGAGGATTATGTGGATGACACCTTAGCCAAATCCAAATAAAGGAGTACTCATATTGCTGATTTACGAAAGATATTGGATTGAATGGAGAAATTTCAACTCCAACTCAACCCAAAGAAGTGTGCCTTTGGGGTCCAATTAGGAAAACTCTTAGGGTTTATAGTTTCAGTGAAGGGAATTGAGGTAGATCCTACAAAGGTCAAAGCTATTCTAGAGATGACTACTCCATGCAATATCAGTCAAATGAGGACATTACAAGGGAGACTTCAGCCAATCAGGAGGTTCATGTCACAACTTGCTAACAGAGCACAACCCTTTACCAAATTTCTACATAAAGGGGTCACCTCAAAATGGGATGAACACTGTGAAGCCAACTTCAAAGAATTAAAAGGGTACTAGCTACTCCTCCTATTCTTATGGCGCCTATTCATGGAAATCCATTGCTCCTATATATTTCAGATACAGCTACATCACTAGAAGTATTTCTAGAGCAAGAGGATGAAACTAAGAAAGAAAGAGCTATCTACTACATCAGTAGAACACTAGTATCCTATGAGCTCAATTACAACATTATTGAGAAATCATGCTTAGTATTCATATTAGCATCACAAAAATTGAGGCACTACATGCTCTCACATATAGTAAGGCTCATTGCTAAGATCGATCCTCTGAAGTACCTTTTGAGAAAAATAGCATTGACAAGACGTCTGGCAAAATGGGTCCTTATTCTAAGTGAATTTGACATTGAGTATGTAGACCAAAGGGCTATTAAAGGAAAATTCCTTGCGAATCAACTAGTTGATTCACCACTCCAAGATAATGAACCTTTAAGGATTGAATTCCCTGATGAAACCATTATGCATCTAAATGAGTACCCATGGAAGATGTACTTTGATGGTTCTTTTACGCAACAAGGCTCTAGAGCAGGAGTTTTGTTCATAACTCCTCAAGGCTACAAGATACCCAAGTCTTACAGGTTGATGTTTCCATGCACAAACAACATCTTTGAATATGAGGCATTGGTAAACGGTCTTAAGCTTGCCATGGAATGGAAAATTGTAGAGTTACATGTATATGGTGACTCCCAGCTCATTATCAATCAAGTCAATGGATATTATCAGACAAAAGATGATAATTTGACACCCTAAAAACAACTGGTTGATGACTTAAAGAAGTACTTTGTCTTCGTCACATTCCAGTAGATACCCAGAATAAAGAACAAAGCTACAGATGCTATGGCTACCTTGGCGTCCATGTTACAACTGGAGGAACATCAATTTTTCTATGACTTCTTGGTGGAAGAACTATCCTATCCTCCCTTTGATACCCCTGAATACCAATTAATCTATGCTTTAAACACCCCAAACCAATCTTGGTATGCTAATATTATTGCTTACCTAACTGACCAAACCATTCCCACTAATCTATCAAGAAATGAGAAAAGAGCCTTGATTAAGACAGAATTGCGTTATGTCCTCATAACTAATAACTTATATCGACGAGGTCTTGAATATATGCTTCTTACATGTTTAGAACTTGGAGAGTCTGGTCATGTGTTAAAAGAAGTCCACGAAGGTATATGTGGATCACATTCGAACGGCTTTTCACTAGAAAAGAAGCTGCTCAGAGTAGGCTATTACTGGCCTACCATGGAAAAAGATTCTATTCAATTTTCCAAAACATGTCATAAATGCTAGACACATGGAAATCTCATCGATGCTCCTACCAAAAAACTTAACCTTTCATTACACATTGGCCATTTCAGCAATGGGCCTTTGACTTGGTTGGACAAATATATCCTAATTCTTCAAATGGACACAAGTTCATCATTACGGCCACTGATTATTTCACAAAGTGGGTTGAGGTCATGCCGCTAATCAAAGCCACTAGCAAACAGGTGGCTATTTTCATTTTAAACTACATTATCTGTAGATATGGGATACCTTCTACAATTGTAATAGACAATGGGGGTCAATTTAAAAATCAAGACATTGATGATCTTTGCAAACAGTTCCAAATCACTCAACATTTCTCCTTAATCTATTATCCTCAAGGTAATGGATAGGCTGAGGCATCTAATAAGAATATTCTCAAGATCCTACATAGAACTGTGAGTAAGTATGGCAGAGACTGGCATCTACAACTGAATTCAGCACTATGGGCCTACAGAACAAGCATCAGAACACCAACTGGAGCCACACCATTTGCCCTAGTCTATGGCATTGAAGCAATACTACCTATTGAGGTTGAAATCCCATCTTTGCGGATATCTTTACAAGGTCTTGTTACTGATGAACAATACTGCATCGATAGGGTGAATTCTTTAGACCTACTTGATGAGCGCAGACAATAGGCATTTGATCATCTCAAGGTGTACCAAGCATGTATGTCCAAGGGGTACAATAAAAATGTTAAACCATTCCAGTTTCAAGTGGGGGGTCTCGTCCTAAAGGAGGATCCTAAGAACCAGCCTAACAAAGAGCAAAAAGGAAAGTTTGAATCTAACTGGTTGGGACCTTATGTTATCACTGCTACTTTTGGGACTAGAGCTTATCAACTAGATACACCTGATGGAGATGTTCTTCTAGATCCTATCAATACTCTACATTGTAAGTTGTTCTACGCTTGATGTTCGGCTAGCAGAGCCTGTATAGTAAATAGTTCTCAGAAAATACCAAAAACATTCAAAAAATTGATCCTGATGAAATCCAAAAATAGTGGAAAAAGTCCTGAAGAAAGGTATCCTTGGTGAAAACCTGGCAAACATGCACCTTGATACTACAAAAACATTCAAAAAAAAAAAAATAGCAAAAAAAAAAAAAAAATTGAAAAAGAGAAAAGTGCCTTGATGACAACCTAGTAAAATAAGCATCCTGGTAGCAAAAAAGAAAGAAAAGATCTTGCCAAGTGGTGAAAACCTGGCAATCAAGAGTCACTTGTATTTTGTGCTCTATCTATCAATACGTTGCTAATACTAGACCTTCACGATTACACCTGTGCTAAAATTTGACTTTGTTTCCTTACAACAATCTTATCCTTGCTTGGGATTTGTCTACATTTCTGTCTTAGGGAACACATCATTCTACACTGGGGGAATCTCGATGCTTGCACTAAACTATCCCTTTCACAAAACAAGGATCGCACAAACATTTCACTAACATGAATAGTGTTCCTAGAACCTACATTGGATTGCAAACAGGAAGAAAGTTATACACAGACATAGAGCACATATTGCTTGAATTCCACCTTTTGATTGGTGAATCTATACTGCGCTTGAAAAATAAATCAATAGTATTTCTCAATCTACCTAAACACAATTTGATCTTGGTTTGATTATGACTCTTTTATTTACCCATGTTGTTTTCAATGGGGGCATCTAAGCAATTATGAATTTTATTTGATTGATTCCCAATTGATAGTTGTTATGTCTTTCGAGTTACTCCATGACGTCTGCGTAAAGACAAAGAGTCGCAAGGAAAGGGGGCATAACATTTTCTTTGTTTTCTGCATATGGTGATTGTTCCAAATGATCCTATACATTTCACCTAACTTGGATGTTTATGGTAAGAGCTGCCACCATGGGTGGATAGCCGCATATATCTTGATCTTTGTTATGTGTAAACTACAGTGAGGTTGGAACAATTTTCTTGTCTATTTTCTAACTCAAATTCTCACTAAGGTATACAAATCATAATGTACCCAAGGATATGAATTTTCAAGGTCATTATGGGTCCAATATCTTTCCTTACACAGATTCTGATATAGTAAAAGGAAGGTGACTATCTTTTCATTCTGGCTTCTATGCCTTGATGTCTAAGTCTATTTCCGACATTACATCCAAAAAAAAAAACATAGTATTCATACTTTCATAATATCACTGGGTATTAGTATTTTTGTACTATCAAGTGGTATCCATCCCAAAAGTGCCCAATGATGATAAAAATGTTACAATATCTACAAATCAGTGACAGTCCTAAGAGTCTGCATGTAGCTGCATTTAGAGATTGCATGATTCATTTTGAAAGAACAACATAAGGATTTGAGCTCAAACTCCTTTCTATTTTTAATTCATCTAAAATCCAAGATATTTACATACCCATGCTTCCCAAAATCCCTGATCTATCAGGAACAAAATTAAACTCACCTTTTCAAATATAATTAACTTGGTACTCATGTGTTTACTCTTAACACACCTTCATTTCTTCACTTCTTCTACTCTATTCTTTCATTCCCCTACCCGATCATTGCAAGTGATACATCATTTCAACAGAGGGATTTCATTATTTTCCTTTGATTTCATTCCTGAGGGGACATGATCACACTATCATCAATCAAATTTTTTCTTGAAACAGCGTCAGAAATGACTTTGTTATCAAACAAAATAGGGGCATGACAGTTTTCTTGACTAAGTCAGGATTGTTGGATAGAAAGCTTTGGTTCTCATAAGCTGGATATCTTATGTTTCCTCATTTTAAAAGATTCTTACTAAGCTCCTAGCAGCTGAAGAGGCCAATATAAGGCTATATAGTTTCAAGTTTCATGTGTTTTTATGGCTAGACTTTGAGAACTTCATATGCTTTCATGATACTTTTTCAGACTGTTTATATTGATATCTCAGAACTGCTATCTTTATTTGTATGCAAATATGTGTGAAATGTTTTAAGTTTATAAATATGATATCTATATGTTGCATGGATATATGAAACTAAATCTGGTTTCTTTTTGTCCTACTTTAAGTTGGGTGGTTATCCTATAGCCATGTGATGAGAGCAAGTTAGTAAAGAAACTTATTATGGATTTTTTTCTTGGATACATGTACGTGCTAAACTTTTGCAGAAATGGTGGATCTGCGGTAAAGGAAGTGTTAGTAATAACTGAGAGGGGGGGTGAATCAGTGGCCTTAGAAAATTTATCCTTTTTAAACTTTAATCCACCAATCAATACTTCTCTAATTATTAAGTCCCAACAAGATGCATGCCATTGAAATATTTGAAACAAATAACTATC
>MU225084.1:4294396-4310006 GCA_018584345.1 Thuja plicata | reverse complement strand
ATTATTTAGCTGAGAAACACTCAATAGATTATAATTCAATCCTTTTACCCAATAAGCATTTTCACATTTAATCAGGTTATTCAGCATTACTGTTCCTTTACCTTCAATTTGACAAGGAGAATCATTTTTCATTCTTACTGTACCACCTTTATAGTATTCAAAAGTATTAAACTTTTCTTTGTCACCGGTCATATGGTGAGTGCAGCCACTATCTATAATCTAGATATCATTTTTACTGATCTCTGATATGAGTACAGTTTCTTCATACCTTTCATCTTCATCTGAATCATCCTTCACAGCTACAAACACTATCTCAATATCATCATCTGGTTCAATGTCAGTATCTTCATCTTTGCAAGAAACTAGATAGATAGCCTTCTTACCTTTGTCCTTGTAATCTTAGGTATCACTTCTTTCTGATCGTCGGTAACCTCTGTAATCTTTGTTATCACCTCTGTCAGATTTCTTCTCAAAAGATCCGTTATCACTTCTGTCATCTTTTCTTTTGGGACATCTAGCAGCAAAGTGTCCAATCTCTTTACAATTAAAACATACAAGTGGTAACTTACCTTTGTATTTACCTTTGCCTCTCAGCATTCTTATTTCCATGAGTGCTTCAATTTCATCTAGATCTTCTTCTTCACTTTCGCTTTCACTGTCTCTTCTAGTTGAATGCCTCTAACTAGTTTTTCTTATTCTCACAGAAGACTTGAATGCAGACTCTAAGCTTGGTAAGACACTATTATCAAAGTTGTTCATCTCAAATGAAATCAGTCTACCAATCAAGCTATCAAGAGTGATTGTATTATTTTCTACTACTCTCATTTCTTGAATAGCAGAGACTCTAATAGCATATATGGGCAATAAGGTTCTTAGGATTGTACTTACCACTGTCTCCTCTTCAAGTGTACCTCCAACACCTCATATAGCATTGACTACTTCCTTTATTCTTGTGTTATACTGTGTGATATTTTCACCTTCTTTCATTCTGAGATCATCAAACTTTCCTCTAAGGCTTTCTGCCTTGGCTCTCAGAACATTTTCATCACCTCCATGTACAAATTTCAACTTGTCCCACATTGTTTTTGCATTTTTTCAATCTTTGACATCCTCAAATTTAGCATCAGAGAGTGAGGCTAAGAGCTCTATAACCATGCAGTTATGTTCATGCTTTACTCTCAATTGATCCACTATCAATGGTCCTATAGGAAACACATATTCAATTTCCAAGTATTGAGTAATATCATTGCCAATACCTGATAAGTGAAGCTTTATCCAACTTTTCCATGAAGCAAAGTTGTCCTTGTTCAACTTGGGCACATCTTGTCTGTTCATCTAGTGACCTTTAACTTAGGTCTTGAAACCTTCCTTCTAAGCACACAAGCTTTGATACCAATTGTTAGTAATAACTGAGAGGGGGGTGAATCAGTGGCCTCAGAAAATTTATCCTTTTTAAACTTTAATCCACCAATCAATACTTCTCTAATTATTAAGTCCCAACAAGATGCATGCCATTGAAATATTTGAAACAAATAACTGTCTGTCAGTTTACCTTCTCTGTCCTTTTTCTCCTTGATAACTGATAAGTAGTAAACTATATTTACCGATACTCAGTAAATGTGCAGAGTATACCAATCAATCCATAAATGCATATGCAGAGTGTAAAAACACTAAAGTAATAAACCATACACATGACACAAAGATTTTAACGTGGAAACCCTGTTAAGGGAAAAACCACTGGGACTGGTACCCCAAATTTTCACTCTTCTGAAGTGAGCCCTATTAGGAGCCAACCCTATTAAAGGTTACAAAACACACTGTTAAGTTCGACCTTGTTAGAGGATTTTCAATACATAGGTTGTCACTAAGTATCTGGCATCTACGCTACCATCCTTGAATCAGTCTCATGACTGTCAATAGGCTTTATGAAAATCTTACTACATCCTTGAATCAGCCTCCTTCTTAGACTATCAATAGGCTTCAGGTAAGACCGGTGCTACTATCATGATTCAACCTTCTGTTAATTTTTTAGGATATACCTCAATTACAAAAGATTGTTAAGTCCTACTCTGTTAAGAGACTTAATACTTCAATGGTTAAACTGAAACAAAATGACCTGTTTCTAATGCAACTTAATTGTAGATTTTCATATCTATTTACTTACAATATCTTTCTGATCAATGTATCAATACAATTCCTTTGTACTCAACTCTTTCTTCTCTGTGATGTTGTGCTTCTCTATCCATCGGTGTTTGTAGAATTCTTTAGCTCTCCCTTAGCTTGATTGATCAGGACTGCATGAAGTTAATCCTTCATCAGTTTCTCTTCAGCATCTTCTCTCAGTTCACTCTCCCATGTATCTGATTGCTTATTTTACCACCACATGAGAATGAATTATGCTTGTCTCTTAAATAGACATGATTTCCTTAGTTCTAGGTTCTTGATTCTTGATTCTTGATTCTTGGCGTGAAAAATAATACAGCCAATTTGATTTATGGCTTTAACTCCTGATTTATCTCGTAGTTATCTTCTTGCCAACTGTACAAATCACTTTACTTAACTGTGTTTGATTAAAACAAATAAAACAATAGTTAAGTCTATCCTTTAGCTCTGTCAGCTAGATATTTTGTCATTTTTTTATCTCTCTATTCTCTCGATCAATTTTGCAGTTTGTCGCCGGTGACAACTGCCAGTTCTATCGGTGTCACTTTAGTTAGCTTCAGGATCTCTATCCATCGGGCATCATTGGATCTTGTTTATCGGGCAACACTATTTTTATCTCGTCGGGCATCATATGATTCTACTTCATCGGGCAACACTGTCTTCTGCTCGTCGGGCATCACTATGACTTTTATCTTTGTCTTTACCGATGGTGTGCACTTTGCCGATGTAGTCTGTCACTTAGTGAATACTAGAATTTTATGCATTACTAAAAGCATAACCTTTATTCCATTGATTCTATGAAGTATTTAGCATGACCATACAGATGATATCAAGTTGACATCAATGACAATACAAACCATTAACTGATTTATGTCTTGCATCATCTTCAACTTAATATAGTCAATCATTTAATCAGTTACATGTCATCAGGAAGGAGTCAACATTAAAGAATGGAGTGATGCCTTTAAAAGGCCAATTTTTGTGGGGCTCATGATGATTCCACTACCCGTGGATGAGAACAGTTCCTATTTTAGATAAGTCACAATTAAAAAGAGGCCACGATGGAGTAAATATAGCAGCGACACATTCCTAGATTTCAAATGTGATTAAATGTAGTTTGTTTCTGTAGTTAAAGTTGTTGATCATGTTTCTTAATGATTTTCATATCCTTGATGTTGGGGGATCCTAGTTGATAGGAGTTTGTTTTAGAAGTTGTTAAATAATCTGGAAGTTATGATTCTGAAGGGTAGAGTTAGTATCACAGGGAATCTTTTGTAATCCAGTGAGAAGAAATACAATCTTATGAATGATCAATGAGAGCTTCAATTCTTAGTTTCTGAGCTCTTGTTCATTCACTCTTCCGTGGGGGCCCACATGGAAGGTGAACCTAATTTTTAGTCTAGTAGAAATTAGTTGCAAGTCATTTAAAGTAATTAGGACTCTATATCTCCTGCAACCATTAGTAACAACACCAGTGGTTGTTCCTACAGCATAGGCAAAGAGTTAAGCTTACTGTTTCAGCAAGTTCTTTTATCTTTATATTACGCTATTGATTCCATTTCCTAGTTTAGTTTCATTTCAATATTTTCCATTCCTTAAATAAGAGTGACTTTCAGAGTGGATTAGAGTATATACTTTGCCAATACCATTCCAAGTTTACGTTCCCTGGTCGATAATTTAATGAGTTCAGCATATTATTTCTAGTAGGAAGGATGCATAATCCTTAAATACAGAGGTATTATAAAGAGTAGTCATTTTTTGTGCCACTACCGAGGACTGGTGTCAATCTAATCTAACCTAGCGTCATTATCTTAGATTTAGTTCAGCCTTTTTTTTTATGCATAGGAGAAGAGATCATCTTGGGCATTTTCTCCCTCGTAATTTTCAGGCTGGACGTCTTGAATTAGTTGTCGATATCTTTAATCCTAAAATCGAGGAACCCCAAGTTGCGAATGAAGAAGTTGAAGAACAATTTGAGAACATGTTTGCTGATGCATTTGACCACTTACCATCATCATCATCCTCATCTGAAGAGTCCTTGCATCTAGATGAACTTTTTTCTGAGACAAAAGATTTACTGTAGCATCCAGGGCCTCCTCCAAGGATGGCTCAACCAACCTTCCCTTTCCCCATTCCTCCTCAACAGGGGAACCAAAATTTGAAGAACATACCCTCTGTGGTAGTGCCCAAGTTTTATGGCCTCATCACCGAAGACCCTGAGACCTTCTTCTTCGAGTTTGACATCCTTTATAGAAGCTACAACTATACAACTGATGCACATAAGCTCAAGTTGTTCCCGTTGACTTTGAAGGAAGCTACTCTGAGATGGTTTGTGATCCTCGGTGCCAACGTTGTAGCAGATTGGGCTGCTATGAGAAACATGTTTCTTTCCAAATACAAAGAGTACTATTGGGGGCGTGACTTGAAAGGTGATGATATCTTTAGGATGGCCCAGAAAGAGGATGAGACCCTAGAGGATTATGTCTCTAGGTTCATGTCTAATCTACTTCATAACACTCAGCATCAATTGAATGAAGAATCTCAGAAACACATGTTTCTCAAAGGTGTCAATAAAGGGAGCATTACGGCTCTGGACCTGATGGCTGGTGGTGACATTACACAAAAAAATTGGAATGATATCAAGAATATTTGCTTGAACTACTCCTGGGCCACTGTAAAGAAGGGTAGGGGAATCAGAGACCTACCACAAAACTCTGATGGCTCTAGGGTTTCAAAAGTGGAGCTATCTAATCTTCTCTCCAACTTTAATTAGGACATCATTAATGATGTCACTACTTAGATAGATATCATGTATGCAAGGAGAAAGAATGAAGATGTTGATGTGGTGCTAGCTAAATACTATCCACACTACCAAGAGAAGAAGAGGAGCTGCAAGTGCAAGACTATTGGGAATTTGGAGACATAGCTGATGCCCACTAAATTCAAAGCCATTGATGAAAATGGAGAGGTGCTCTATGTTGGCCAACACAGGCCTTGGGCCCCAAGACCAGGTATGCCACAAGATCCTCTTCAAAATTTTAATAATAATAGTCAATGCTAGAGTTTTCCAAATATGGGCACCCAAGGGTGGCAGCAACCCTAGCCAGGGTGGTAGAAACCTCAGTAGGGTTGGCAACATCCCCAGCAAGGTTGGCAGCAACCCAAGCCAGGATGGCAGCAACCACAGCTAGGATGGAAGCAACCTCAGCAGGGGTGGAAGCAACCCAATCAATGGCCTCATCCAGCTCATCAGCAAGCCCTAATGCCTCCTCTACAACAACAAGCCCTAATGCCTCCTCTACAACAACAAGCCCTAATGCCTCCTCTTGTAGCCACTAATAGCCCTCCTAAGCCAACACAACTACCAGCACAGCCTAATCCCAATCCCAATAGCAAGCCGACCACTTATTAGCAGAGCTATGTCTTAAATGATATCCATCTAAGATTAGGAACCACTCTTACCTCCCCTCAAACACCTATAATAACCAAGGTTGAAGAGCCAACTATTGACCAAGAAGATGTACCAACTCATGTAGCCAAAGCGCCCCAATTTCCTCAAAGGTTAGCCAATCAAGTTGAACCCATAGTAAACCATGCAGTGACAGACTTTATTGACCAATTGAAGTAGATAATAGTAAAAATACCTTTACTGGATGCTATTAAAGAAGTCCCTACTTATACTAAAGCCATATGGGAAGCATGCATAAAACAAACTGGCAGGAAGAAAAAGGATCCCAAAACCATTCATGTTGTCAACCAGCTCTCTAATCTTATGTTAGAAAATTTGACTATCCCCAAGTATTCTTATCCCAGGAGTCCTGTGGTTACAATTACCATCCAAGTTATGCAAGTCCCAAATGCCTTAGTTGACTTAGGTGCATCTATCAATGTCATGACCAAAGAAGTAATGTCCCATTTAAACATTATTGGCCTCCGTGATGCACCAACCATTTTGCAACTTGCTAATAGCTCTACTGTTAAACCAGATGGGGTAATAGAAGATGTCATAGCTACCTTACATTCTTGAGAGTATCCAGTAGACTTTTTCGTTCTCTCCCCTAAAGCCGATATGGGTGGGTATCCTCTCATTTTAGGAAGACCATGGTTAGCCACTGCTAATACCTTCATTGCTTTCCAATTGGGGAAGATGACTATTTCTAATGGATTCCATACCAAAAACTTGACCCTCTACTCCCCTGCTCAACCTATGCTGCAAGATGAAGATGTCGTATGGCTAGAATTAGACAAACTTGATCTGGAAACCAACTCAATCCATCATCTTATGGTCATTGATAGAGACCCATTTCTAACTGCTAAAGAGGGTGATGAGGTAATTGAATCCATTGTTACAAATGAATATGGTCAAAGTCCTCAGTGGTTCTCACAGTCTGACTGTATCTTGGAACCTATTTTTCCACCTGCACATACATGTTCCTACTATGTTTCCTCCTACTTCCTTCATTCTTTATTGCCTCATAAAATGGTTTCTCTTCAAGTTTCCCAAATAACAATGGTAGACAAGGTGATTAAGGTGGAAATCAGTCCATGTAAGGAGTTAAATATCAGTAGTACTTTGACACCCTCTCACCAGAAGGCTATCCTAGGATTGCTGTAGGAACATCAGTAGGCATTTTCTTGGGATTATACTGACATGAGAGGATTAGATCCCAAAATTTGTACTCATAAGAGCTACATTAGCCTAGATTATAAACCTGTACACTAGCCTCAGCGGTGGGTTAATCCTATGTTGCGTGACATAGTGAAAACTGAACTTTAGAAGTTGCTAAACGCTGGCTTCATCTACCCCATTTCTGATAGCCAATGGGTTTTTCCCTTTGTCATCATGCCTAAGAAGGGGGGAAAATGGAGAGTCTATGTTGACTATAGGGAATTGAATACAGCCACCAAGAAGGATCATTTCCCATTGCCCTTTATTGATCAAGTCCTGGATAATTTGGCTGGCAAGAAATATTTTTCTTTCTTAGACGGTTTTAGTGGTTACAATCAGATTCAAATCACTCTAGAGGATCAGGAGATAACCACTTTCACCTATCCCTGGGGGACATTTTCATATTTCATCTTACCATTCAGTTTGTGCAATACTCTGGCAACTTTCCAACAGGCTGTGATTAGCATTTTCTCTGACATATCTACTGATTGTATGGAGATCTATATGGACAACTTCATAGCTTATGGGAACACTTTTGAAGAGGTAGAGCTCAATTTGGAGAGAGTTCTCAAGTGCTACCAGGACTACAATCTCTCTCTCAATAGTGAGAAATGCTTTATGATGATGGAGGAAGGTGTCATGTTGGGTCACTTTATTTCCTCACATGGCATCCAAGTAGACCCAGCCAAGATCTCAGTAATCAGTACTTTGACCACACTAGAAAAGCAGAAGGATGTCTGGAGTTTCCTCGGCCATGCTGGATACTGCAAAAATTTTATCAAGGATTTTAGCCAAATTGCAGTGCCACTCTATAAACTGTTGAAGAAGGATTTAGATTTTTCTTGGAATACCGAGTGTGAAAAATCCTTCTTGTAGGTTAAGGAAG
The DNA here is from genome assembly GCA_018584345.1 of Thuja plicata. Taxonomy (NCBI): domain Eukaryota; kingdom Viridiplantae; phylum Streptophyta; class Pinopsida; order Cupressales; family Cupressaceae; genus Thuja; species Thuja plicata. Next base: position 4,302,288 of record MU225084.1, on the reverse strand, counting down.
TTTTGACAACTGCACCAGTGTTGCATGGGCCAAATTGGGGATTGTGATTCCACATTCATACCGATGCCTCAAATTATGCTATAGGAGCAGTATTGGGCTAGCAAGAAGATGTAATTGAACATGTCATTTATTATATTAGTAAGAATCTATAGGGAGCATAATTCAATTATATGGTGACCAAAAAGGAGTTGCTTACAGTAATTTATGCTCTAAATAAGTTCAGGCATTATATTACTGGGTATCAAATTTTTGTCCATACAAACCATTCAGTGATTTGGTACCTGATGAATAAGTTAGCCATCTCAAGAAGATTGGCTTGTTGGTTGCTACTCATGCAGGAATTTGATATCACAATTATCGACAAGCTAAGGAAAGCCAACATTGTCACTGATTTTCTCTCTTTCTTGCATGTTCCTAATGATCCTATAGCCATCGATGATAGTTTTCCAGATGAACACTTGTTTCTATTGACAGCACAGAATCCATGGCATGCTGACATTGCAAATTACCTAACCATAGGTTGGACGCCGGCCCAATTTTCTTCAAAAGAGTGCAGATTGTTGGCCAAGAAAAGTTTCAATTTTTATTTAATTGTTGGTTTCATGTTTTATACTAGTCTAGACCAGGTTATGCGAAGGTGAATTCAAGAAGATGAAACCTATAACATCCTATAGGCATGTCATGATGAGCCATGTGGTGGCCACTTTGTAGCAAAAAGGATGGCTCTCAAGATCTTGACTACCAAATATTATTGGCCGACTCTCCACAAAGATATAGCTAAGTATACTAAGAAATGTGATAGTGCCAACGCATGGGGAGGCCTACTAAGATAGATGAAATGCCCCTGCAACCTCAGATGGTGGTCACACCCTTTGATAAGTGGGGGATTGATTTTGTGGGAAACATTGACCCTTCTTCTCAAGGTAAGTCCTACATTTTGGTCTGTACTGACTATGTTACTAAGTGGGCCAAGGCTAAACCAATGAAGCATCTGTGGGATACCCATGTTTCCAAGTTCTTATATGAATGTATCTTTACAAGATTTGGTGTTCCCAGAGAAATAGTGTCTGATTAGGGTGCTCAATTCACTTCCAACCTCATTGTTGCTCTGATGGAAGAATATAAGATTCACCATGGCAAGTCATCCCCTTACCAGCCTCAAGCCAATGGCCAGGTAGAGGTCACCAATCGCGAGCTAGAGGCCATCCTTACAAAAAGTATCTCTGTTCACAAGAAAGATTGGGCCGCCAAGATTCTTGAAGCACTATGGGCTTACAGGACCACTTGGAAAACTTCTATAGGGTTCTCTCCATTTCAGCTAGTTTATGGGAAGTCGGCCATGATGCCAATAGAATTTGAGCATAAGACCTTACAGACCGTATTGGAGCTCAGACTAGATCATACTGAAGCTCAACAGGAGCACATCCTCAACTTGAATAGTCTTGATAAATGGCGTAAGTCTACTTTGGCTAACACAGAATTGGTGCAGCAACAGAGGAAGCAGTGGCGTGACTGGTTTATTAAGGATAAAACATTTGCAGTCAGTGACTGGGCTCTCCTGTACGACTCTAGATATCAGCACACTCCTGGTAAGTTTCAAACCTGCTGGTTAGGGCCTTATGAAATTATTGTTGTCTTTTCCAATGGTATTGTGCAATTGTCTACTGTTGACCCCGTCTATTTCAAGTTACTGGTTAATGGCCAGTTCTTTAAGTTATACCATAAACCCCAAAGCAAGGTGGAGTTCTTGTAGCAATTTGAGTATGCCAAAGTTCATGATCCTCCTATAGCAAACGAATATGAGCCCCTCACTCATATTTGTTCTTCATTTTGAGACATGTTTGCCACAACCCATAATAATTACTTTCCTCCAGAAAGTACCTTTCTCTGCAATAAGTATTCATTTCATTATTACTTATCTCCCACTCGTCCACCTCATTATTCTTCCCCATCAATGGATGGAAATTTCGCGGAGCCACCATTACATCATCAGGTGTGTGTACTGTCTTTGGCATTTAATTCATTACTTATTTTTTTAATTATCTTTGCTCTCATCATATGTGCAATTGTGGGACCATTTGCATACTTAAGTTATGGGGGAAGAAAATCTATGATTTGTCTTATATAACCAAAAATGTATTGAATGCTATAGTTTTTAAACTTTTAAATGTTGTACCCTTTTTGCACAAATATTACCAATTCAGCCTATGAGATGGGACAGCCTCAAAATGAGTGATTTATTTGGCACAAATAAGCCAAGGTGTCCATACGGATGTCTGTTGAGTAATGATGAATAGTTCAATTCTTGAGATATGATAGATATGCATTCATTTCCCCATATAGTGCTTAAAAATCTTGGAGTCCAGAACTTTCCATCTTTTCAAATACCTACAGATTCACCTTTTCAATTTTCTCTGCAATTTGTTTGATATAATTTGTGAGAAATCTCTGTGTTGCTTGTGTATTCTTGTTTGTGTGTTCTTCATACTCTACGAACATGGGTGGAGATTTAGTTCATTATGAACCCATGGTTCATGACATTCTACTAAAAAGTCAATTTTGTATGCCATTATTCCAATCCAGAGGATGGATTGATTATATTCTTAAGCTTACCAGCCAAGATGAAGAGGTAGCATTACAGTTCTTAAGCACACTCCATGACGGGGAGGCTACTGTCAAAGGATTGAGGGTACCATTTTCACAAGAAATCATGGCTGAGGTAATGGGGTTACCATAGGAAGGTGAGGAGTTTTTAGAAAGCTTCAACCTAGCAACAACAAGGGCACAATTCACTCTGTACACAGACCTGCCATTGGAAGTCGACAAGAAATAGGGCACTAATAGGTTATCTCTGCCTGAAACCTATAAGCAATGTGTAGTTTTCGTTATCAAATAGTTCACTTCTGAAGGTTGACAAGCCTACTTGCATGTGGTTCACTTCAAATTTGTGAGCTACCTAAGGCACGATAACAGGCCCATAAACATGCCCAATTTCCTTTTCAACATTCTGAAGAAATGGGATTCAATAGTGCAGGAAGGTAAGCCCAATATCATTTCCCATCATTTTCTCATTAAGATAATTGTGGAAAAAGCATTGACAGACCAGTCCAACATGACATGGGAGGATTTCTTGTTAGGTGAATTAGAGAAGGAAACCCTAAGACCTTTATGGATTAGGGTTGGAAAAATAATCCAAATAGAACAGGGAGTTTTTAAGGTTATTGAAGAACTAGGATCAGGTTCTTCTTCAAGAAGAAGACCTAGGACTAAAAACCCTAGGCGTCCTCCTAAAGCTTCTACATCTGGGTCATCCTAGAATAAGGGCAAAAAGAAAATTTCAGAGGAAGAGGTTTTTGAAGAAAAAAATATCCCCTCCAGTCGATACAACTACCACCCCTACAAGGAAAGGGAAGGAAAAAGGAAAGCCAACTGCCTCTGTTTCTAGTAAACACTCAAAGGAGCAGGATCCTATAGCTTTAACTACTTCAAGAAAGTGAAATACTGCCAATAGGAAGGAGAAAACCCCTTTATAAAGAAGTAGTAGATAGAGGAGGGGTGTGGCTACAGACATATCACTAGGAGGGACAGAAATCAACCTTGACACTCCTGAGTCAGAGGAGCCACCAGAAGGTAAACAATCCTCCAAGGTCAGAATGGGCACAGAATGTGTAGTAATTGAAGATAGTTCCACCTCTGATGAACAAACCTACAGGGTTCAAAGGGGGATTTCATCTTCCCATGGACTCCAAATTAATTATGATTTCATTGAATCAGATGACGATGATGACTTTTCAGGAGGATACCTTGCTAATGAAGAAGGTATGCCAGATTCGCCTCCTATAATGGTAGAGAAGAGTTTATTTGAAGGCAATTCTAGTATTTCTATGAGTGTGGATACACCTCCTGCAGTAGTAGGGAGGGATCTTTTTGAAGAAATCCCCGGTATTGACATGATGGCCAAGCAAGTTTTAAATCAAGGATTGGACACACTAGTTTCTACAGCTCAGCAATGTGATAACCCTGAGAGGGCCATCATAATCCATCCAAACCTCTCATAGGATGCAGCTACAGAAAATAATATTTTAGCTAACATACAAGCCATAGGGGAAAACCCTGATGAAGGTAATCTACCAGAGATACCTTGCCTTGTAACTCCATTTTTTGTTATCTTTTGGCTAATCAATCAGTTGATAATGGAAAGGGAGCAATGGAAAAGGTAGAAGAAGGCTATGCACCGGGTTATCGATCAGACTTTTTAGGAATTGGTAGAAAAAGAGGAAGAGGTAGAGTAGCTTCAAGAAAAATTGACTAAGGTAACATCACTTATCCCTGAGCTAATGAGTTGTAGGTCCCCTTCCCCTGTTTATGCCATTTTTCTTAAAGAGAAAATGTTGAATTATTAGTTAACCAGTATAGTAAAGGGTAGGTCTCCTTTGATAAATGATCCCCTTGAATTTTTTCAAGTCTTTCATAATTCTCCTATAGCCATACAAAACCTGTTATGTGAACTCTTCTTGCACAACTTAGTTGTACCTAGTAATAGGGAATGGAATCCACTACCTTATGTTGGGGACATCTAGCTGAGGGAACTCATGTCATGGATACAAAATGAGATCAGTAGGGAATCCCAAGCCAAAATTTATAGGGAATTAGAGGATGAAATTCCTCTATACCTATATCCAAAAGCCAAAGACCCCAAAACTTACTATTATGACTAGATGAAGTTAGCTCAGTCATAATCTGGAAGCAAGATCATTAACCCTCTCAAGAATGTAGCCTTCAATGAGTACACCTAGATAACCAAAACTAAATTGATCGAGGCCAAAAAATCAATCCAGTGGCACTGGATTAACATGACAGAGGACATGATAAATAAGGAGCCACATTCACCCCTTAATTTTGTAATGGCAAACAAACATGCTCCTTGCTACATCATGTTAGGTAGGGTAAGCCAGAGCTATTGGCTTCCATTAACATTCCAACCACCCCTTCTTATTTCTCCTCTTCTACCCAACTCAGAAAATTTAGAAGACTATGACATAGTAGGAGAGGTGAGAAGGTGGGAAACACACAGGGACACTAAGGGCTTTTATTGGAGCTTCGCTAATTGGGGTATTGGACAGAAAGTAGCCACAGATCTTAGAATGTAGGCCAGAGTGAAGAACTATCTATTTGTTCAAGGACCAGCAAAAGGCTAAGTTGGGGAGAATGATGAGGCCAATATAAAGCCTATATAGTTTCAAGTTTCATGTGTTTTTATGGCTAGACTTTGAGAACTTCATATGCTTTCATGATACTTTTTTAGACTGTTTATATTGATATCTCAGAACTGCTATCTTTATGTGTATGCAAATATGTGTGAAACATTTTAAGTTTATAAATATGCTATCTATATGTTGTGTGGATATATGGAACTAAATTTGGTGTCTTTTTGTCCTACTTTAAGTTGGGTGGTTTTCCTGTAGCCATGTGATGAGAGCAAGTTAGTAAAGAAACTTATTATGGATTTTTTTCTTGGATATGTGTATGTGATAACATTTTGCAGAAACGGTGGATCCACGGTAAAGGAAGGAGTCAACATTAAAGAATAGAGTGATGCCTTGAAAATTCCAACTATTGTGGGGCTCATGATGATTCTGTTGAGATTGCTGATACGCAATGCAACCAAGATCACCTGCATGCAAAGCTGTTACACAGAAGAAGAAGACAGAAAGAGGATAGAAGAATTCAGACAGCTATGGCGGCCAAAATGAAAGAGGAGACATCATGTTGAAAAGAATGATTCTATATTATCAACAATACTGAATAAACTCCTTATGAAATACAAAGAAGACAATCCTTATAAAGGATGTCGAAACCCTAAAAGGGAAACTAACTCAGAAATAGAAACTACCTAAGGTTAGCTTAAGCCAACTAGAGTGAATAGGGGAGTTACTAATTAGATCATAAGGATTTAAATTAGTAACCTCGATAGACTATTACTCTAACAGATTCCACTACCCACGGATGAGAACAGTTCCTGTTACAGATAATTCGCAGCTGAAAAGTGGCCACGATGGAGTAAATATAGCAGCAGCACATTCCTAGATTTCATATGTGATTAAATGCAGTTTGTTTCTGTAGTTAAAGTTGTTGATCATGTTTCTTAATGATTATCATATCCCTGATGTTGGGGGATCCTAGTTGATAGGAGTATGTTTTATAAGTTGTTAAATAATCTAGAAGTTTTGATTCTGGAGGGTAGAGTTAGTATTATAGGGAATCTTTTGTAATCTAGTGAGAAGAAATAAAATCTTATTTTATGCATATTTTTTAATCTATGTTTTATGAATGATCAATGAGAGCTTCAATTCTTAGTTTCTGAGTTCTTGATCATTCACTCTTCCATGGGGGCCCACACGGGAGGTGAACCTAATTCGTAGTTCAGTAGAAAGTAGTTGCAAGTCATTTGAAGTAATTAGGACTCTGTTGCTCCTACAGCCATTAGTAACAGCACCAGTGGTTGTTCCTGCAGCATAGGCAGTTAGCTAGTTTACTGTTTCCTGCAGCATAGGCAAAGAGTTAAGATTACTATTTTAGCAAGTCTTTTATCTTTAGATTACGCTGTTGATTCCATTTCCTAGTTTAGTTTCATTTCAGTATTTTCCATTCCTTAAATAATAATGACTTTCAAAGTGGATTAGAGCATATAATTTGTTGATACCATTCCAATTTTGTGTTCCCTGGTCGATAATTTAATGAGTTCAGCATATTATTTCTATGTAGGAAGGATGCATAATCCTTAAATACAGAGGTATTATAAAGAGTAGTCAACAACTTCATACTGACTTTTGGATGACAACCAAGTTTGAAATCAGTATTATCAATATTTGGATGAAAACCAAGTTCATAATTGGTATCTTTAAGATCTTTTATTGATCTTTGTATGACAACCAAGTGCAAATTCAATTCTATTAGTTTAGTTTGATCAAGTGCGAGACTAATTTCATCAGGCATTTCGTTCAATCATGAGCGAAATTCTCAATCTTTCTGAAGTCAACATCAAAAACTTTCTTTGAATCAATGCACTTCTCACACATCAATTCAAAGAGGGGCAAATGTAACCACCTAGATTTGGTCTTCTCTAATCATAGACCCTATTTTCCCTAAGTGTGATCATACCCCCAATTATGCCCAGACAACTCTTCAATCGGCTGGCATAATTCATTCAAATCAAATTTAATCTCGTAAGTGATCTAATCACTAATTTACATTAATCACTTTATCCAATCCAATCAAACCAATTCAAATCATAACCTGGCTAAGGTAATTAATTTAAAAGGAATTAATGGAATCCTATTTATACCTCATCACTTGCAAAATCAATCCCCTAGCCTAATTGATTCAATTTGGATATAGTCCTAATTAATTATTACAAAGCAATCAAAAGCTTAAATAATTAAATAAATCCCTGTTATTGAGTTAATATGTTATTACAACAATTCATTTCATTAATATTCCCTCAAACCTAACCAATCTCAAATATCCAACCCTGAGTTCAAACTCATCCCAACCCCTTCTCACATGATAATTCTTCTTAATTAGCTAATTAACCCTAATTAGCTAATCCCCCCTCCACTCATTCTCTCTCCTCCTATCTCTATCTCCTTAATCACATGTCTTAAGCCTTAAACCTAATCCTAAGAAACCCTTAAGCTTGTCATATTCCTAAATCTATGATTAGGAATTCAACCCTCCCCCTAAAGTCAAAGTTGTCAGCCTTGACCTTAAACCCTCACCCATGCTTCTTAAACCCTCACCCATACCTCATTAATACTTTCATAAATGAAGCATTAATGGCTCTTACATATTCCTTCCACCACTCCTCATTAATGAGTCTTACACTCTCATTA